>JACXGM010008687.1:0-11787 GCA_016801145.1 Umbra pygmaea | reverse complement strand
GTAAACACTGATTGGCATTCATAGCAGTGAGTTTGAAGTGCTGCTAAATAAGAAATTAGGCTTTAACTAAGCCAGCACCATTCAGCTGTTTGAAATTCTGCCTTCTCAGGGCTTCTATTAATAAATGCATAATTGATTAGGGTGGGCATACGTGCTGGAACACTCTCACTGGGTCTATGTCTCTCTTTTTTCTCTCTCTGGCTCATACATACACACACACGCACACACACGCACACACATTCCTATACACATGCTGTGTACATACCTACATATATACTTCCATACAGTAGTGTAGTGTGAGCATGTGTGTGAGGAGGTTGTGTTCCTGTCTCCTGGGTTACACACATGTCATTCACTCATGCTCAGTCAGTAACCTTAGTCTCTGCCTCTCTGCGTCTATCTCTTTCCCTCCATTCTCTTACATCTTCTCTCTCAATTATATACACCCCTCACCAATTGTCTTGGATTATAAATTACAATTTGACTTACACAATTAATTGATCAACAATTGTAATGTGAAATTGGTTATATGTAGTGTATAGTTTTATTAATTATTTTAAAGAAACATACTGTAACTGAAATATGTTCCTGTGCTGTAGAATCTACCAGTTGACACAGGCAACATTTCCCTAACAAGGATATAATGACCTTACCATTGGCCTCCACCTATGAAACATTACATTTGTTGTCACAACGTCTTTATAAAACTCTCACTGTTAAAGGATCATTGGTCAGGAACATGAAAACAGTTCAAGGAATGCAAATACATAGATTAGTAAATGGGTCAAGCATAATGTACTGTTTGGATATCACAGTAAGAGGAAGCTCCGTCACAGCACCAGGCACAGCCAAAAGAGTCTCTCAAAAGTCAACAGTCGAACAAGACGAGAGCTTTGTCTGGGAGTGGAGTATCCTATCAATAGCTCTGCATAACTCTGGCCTGAATGTGAGGTTGGCAAGAAAGAAGCTGCTACTCACTAAAATACATCTGAAACTATGTCTACAGGGACACACGCTAGTCAGATCAGACCAACTCATTGTAATTGCTGACTGTTAGGAGCAAGAGCTTCTCTTAGGTCTTTTTTAAAGGTTTATAAGAAATGCAGAAATGTGAATTGTAGTTCACCTTTGAGATTATTTTAAGATGAATATATTCTTAATAGTTAAGATTTTTTTACTGGTTTGCTAATAACTAATTTGGACTCAGGCTGTGTCAGTTAGGATGGTAGGAGTTAGCTAGGGTGGTAGGGGTTAGTTAGGTAGGGGTTAGTTAAGTTGGTAGTGTTTAATTAGGATGGTAAGGGTTAGGATGGTAGTTTTTTAGGATGGTAAGCGCTAGTTGTGTTGGTAGGGGATAGTTAGGATGGTAAGGGTTAGTTAGGATGGTACAGGATTGTTAGGATGGTAGGGGTAGTTAGGATGGTACTGGTTAGTTAGTATGATAGGGTTTTGTTAGGATGGTAGGAGTTAGTAAGGATAGTAGGGGTTAGTTAAGATGGCATGGCTTACCTAGAATGGTACGGGTTAGTTAGGATGGTAAGGGTTAGTTAGGCTGTTAGGGTTTAGTTAGGATGGTACGGGTTATTTAGGATGGTAGGGGTTTGTTAGGATGGTAGGTGTTAGTTAGAATGGTAGGGTTTAGGTATGATGTAGGGTTTAGTTAGGATGGTAGGGTTTAATTAGGATGGTAGGGATTAGTTAAGATGTTAGGCGTTATGTATTATGGTGGGATTTTCTTAGGATGGTAGGGATTAGTTAAGATTGTTGGTGTTATTTAGTATGTTAGGGTTTTGTTAGGATGGTAGTGGTTTCTTAGGATGGTAGGGTTAGTTAAAATTGTAGGGATTATTTAAAATCGTAGGAATTATTTAGAATGGTAGGGGTTAGTTAGAATGGTAGGCATTAGGTAGTATGGTAGGGTTTTGTTTGGATGATATGGGTTAGTTAGCATGGTAGGGGATAGTTAAGATGGTAGATGTTAGTTAGGAAGGTGGGAGTTAGTTAGGATGGTAGTGGTTTGTTAGGATGGTAGTGGTTTGTTAGGATGGTAGTGGTTTGTTAGGATGGTAGGGGTTAGGTAGGAAGGTAGGGTTTAGTTAGGATGTTAGGGGTTATTTGGATGGTAAGGTTTAGTTAGGTTGGTAGGGGTTTTGTATCACAGAATTCTGCCTACAGGAGTTAAAGTGAATGTTTTTTTTTATTTGATAACATCTTGATTTGTTATCAGCCTTTTGATTTCAGTTCCAAGTCTGTCTTGATTTGGTATTTATTAAATAGAGTGTGGCTTAGACTTACAACCCTGCCAAACTCCCCAACCTTGAATAATACGGTTGGTTTCCAAGGTATTTCAACAACTAATGTTTGTATACAAATATTTAGTAAGCTCCCTCCCAACACTGCTTTCAATTTGTTTTTACAGGAGACCTTCATGCCAAATTGAATGAAATAATGTCCATATCACTAGAAATATTTGTTTTTATTTTTATTTTTTGTGTGTCAGTAAGAATGTTTAGGATGTGACTAGGATAGGTTCCAATTTGCAGTAACATTAAGTAATCAGCTGTGCCTGTGTCTGTCTATTCCTCTCACTTTTGTCTCCTCTCCTTATATTTTCTATATATCTCACGCTCTCATTCTCTCTCACTCTTGTTCTATCTCTCTCCTTTTTTCACATCCCTCTTCCCTCTGTCTTCTCACTCCTGTGCCTTTCCTATCTGTGTCGGTTTCCCTGTAGATGAGCATGGCCAGTTGAAGATCTACCTTCCTAAGAAACTGTTGGAATGTTTGCCAAAATGTCCTTCACTGCCCAAGGAGCGTCACCGCTGGAACACCAACGAGGTGAGCAACAGTGCCACCCAGTGGCCAACAGCGGGACTGCTTAGTTTGTGCACAGTGTTGACATGACCCGTGTTTTCCATGTCGGTGGGGTAGGAAGAGGACCCTTCTCATACACAGCATAGGTATCAAACTGGTTCCATGGAGGGCTTATTGTCTGCTGGTTTTTATTCCTTCCCTTCAATTAGTGCCCAATTAACATCTAGGCCACCAGGTGGGGTGAGATCCTAAACAATGTGTGACTCTGGTACAAGGTAAATGCGAAAACCTGCATACACTAGGCCCTCCGTGGAACCAGTTAGACACCTATCCTCCGTCTTATTTTTGTTAGTAATAGTTTTAAGAATAACAACTGCTCAGATACTACAGTGCTTCTATTTTCAGTTGAGATGGTATAGAGAGACAGAGACAGTTGAGTGCTAGATGTCATATTTAGAGAACCTTGAATGATCTTAACGGAATGTGGGTTCCTCCTACTCGCTCACATCTGGAGGGGTTGAGTTGAAAGTGGAAGTTACAATTTAGTTGCAGTTTCTTTGCAATTGACAAGTATTCCCTAATCCTTTAGAATCCACAACAGCTATTTTCACCTGTAGGCTAAGGCTATGCATTGTTGTAGGATTATGTCTCTGGATTAAAAGTATGATCAATTTTAGGATTTCATGCTATTCTGTCAAAATAACTGACAAATAACTATGAGCACAGTATAATAACAAAAATGAATGGCTGCATTTTGAATGTGCATTAATGGGACATTTTTGTGTTTTAGCTAGTTGTTTGGTCAATGAACATGAATTGATCTATTCATGTTAATTTAAATATGAACATTTTGACTTCCCCTTAGATTACAAAGACAATGTTCAGAGAGTTGTGAAAAAAGAAACTTGTTGCCACACTTAGAAAAAATATCCTTAAACAGCTGTTTCTCCCCTATACATTCATACAACATTGGGCAGCTTATTGTGTCCAAAAAACAATTACAAGATCGATAGGTATGGTTTACAGTTTTTCACAATTGCTTACACACATATGCAGTACTACAGTCAGAAAAGTAGATTTCTTACCTATTCTCATTTCTGTATGACGATTGACGCCACAGTGAAGCAGCTCAAGTTTGGCTGGACTCTCAGCTAGACCTCCCTCATCGTCTGACCGTGACTGACCATGTCAACCACATTTGCTCTACCTTTGTCCGTTCTCCAACACAGGGTAGCTCACCTTTTGGCCTTTGCTTGCTAAATCTATGACTGCTAATTGAAAAGCAACAGGAGTTTGCACATGACGTGTCAAATGTGTGATTGGTAGTTAGAGTTCAGCATTCGATTGGAAGTGATTTCCATGTGAACAAAATAGATATTTTTCGATGAAGATTTGGCAAAAATCTGCAGAATTATTTGGTTTAGAACTCCAAAATGAGTGAAAAGCAGGAAATGTGTTGTATTTGTGCAGAATTGGTGTAAAATAAGGTACATGAGTTTCAGATTTTCTTTACTAGGTCTCAAGTTCTAATGTTTGTGTGTAAGCAATTGAGAAAAACTATAATACAGTGTTTTCAGCAGTAATTGGCACAATTGTTTCTTGTTTTGGCACTTTAATAGTTTACATTTGAAATCAACATTTACTATGAGGGTCAAGTGTGGGATCAGTTACTAGTTTGAGTCTAAGCTTTGTGTTTGCATTTGAAGTCTGTGCTGGAATCTGTCAACATGAATACCACAGAGGTCTCAATGAGTCACAGTATCAGTTATGAGTGTGAGACATTACTTATGACAGTGAAAATAAAAGACAAATCTAACACTATAGGCAATGCCCCCCCAAAAAATAATGATTGGAATATTGTGAAAAATATAGAAAGCATTGCTGAGCAGTGTTGGGGAAAGTTACTTTAAAAAGCCAATTTCATCTCAATGTCTGAGTATATAACAAATTTTAACTGAGTAAAAAATACAGATAAAAACATTATTTTGAGTTTCATACAATATGCAATGGGATTGAACTACTAGTAATGCTACTGAAATTAATGGAGTCACATGGAGAATACAATGAGCAGGCCTGAACCAGAAATATTGAGTCTAAAGCAGATGTGGGCAATTATTTTTGCTTGAGGGCCACATTGAGCTTTTGAAACCAAGTGAAGGGCCGCATTTTATAGCGATGCATGAAAAATAGGAAATGTTATTTCATTAAATTAACCCCGCCCCCTACACAGTTACGTGTGTATCCTACAGAAAATAAATGTTTTGTTACACCATTTCCTTGTTTGACTGTAATGTTTTTAGTTTACCAAAATATAGTCAGTGAAAAGTACCCGACTTTGTGACGCGATATCTCCGGCTGTCATTAATCCACATGGACGAACCACTCCTCAGTATTTGCATTGGCATTATTTTATCAGCGGAACCCCCTCTTTCCAACCATATTGGTACTATGTTGGTATTGTGCAGGATGATGTCCTACATCATTGCAGCATTGCTATTTTGTCATTTTCACGTCCTACTTCCTGTCTGTAATGTGTTTAGTAAAAAAGGCAAAAGTCAAAAAAACATGACCGACTTCGAGGAGCAATAGCTCCGGCTCTGATACACTCACATGGATGAGCCAACACTCATTTTTTCGACTGATCTTCATCCTTCCAACACTATCAAGCTTTAGTTGCTAGCATATACAGTTCGCAAGATAATCGCGAGATAATCGCGATAAAATCGCGGGAGACTGTGGAGGGTAAAACCCCCTCGCGGGCCAGATCAAAGGACCCGGCGGGCCGCATCTGGCCCACGGGCCATAGTTTGCCCACCTCTGGTCTAAAGGGTACAGTTTAGATCTGTTGGCTGGCAGAATTATAAGCATTCTGAATGTGTTTACTGGCACAAATACACACGTTCCGAGTGCATGTCACCTGAATTCTTGCACACCTTATGTAGCCTACTGTATGTAGAAAACTTCCATAAAGTGCGTTCTCATCGCCTGTTAAAGCACGTTGGACATTTTCTGTAACATTATGCACATTTTCAACGCATTTTTATTGGAATAACCGGGGAAAATATAACTTGAAAATAACATACCTCCACTCGTTGTAGACGCCATAGAAGAAAAAAGCAATTTCGGTCCAAAACATTTGAGTGGGACGAATGATGACAAGCTTTCCATTATATTCCCACTCGACAGGTGCACAGCTCACTGGACACATTTATTTATCCTCCCTGCTTTTTGATAGTTTTGAAGTAATGTGAATATTTCCAGCTGTAAAAATGTAGGCTATGAATTCTTCCATTTTGCTAACCTCCAATCTGCATAACTCTGCGCATTACAATTTTAAGTGCAAGATCGCTCCTTTTTTTGATTGGCGTGGAGGCGCACTAATGAACTACGGATTAAAAAACAAAACGACAACGGATAATAAATTATAAAATTGTTCTAAAACAGAAAAGGTGAAAATATAACGTAAATGTAACTAATTTTCTCGTTATATATGTAACTAATTACTTGAATTTTGAAAGTAACGCATTAGGTTACTTTAAAAAAAAAAAGTAGTCTGACTAGTGTAACGCGTTACGCGTTATACCCAACACTGTTGGTGAGATCATCTATTGGAAACTGCCTGGTAGGCCAAGAAAGACCGATACCACGGAATGTTCACTATAATGAAGGAAACTTAAAAACTCTGTCCAGCAGACAAGGAGAACTGTTCAGGAGGCAGACGTAGATGTGCCATCCTCAGAAGACTTCACCAGCAGAACGATTGGAGAATACACTGTTCAGTCAGTGCAAACCATTAGTTAGCCTCAATGTTTACAGTTGTTTAAAAAGTATGTAAAGACCATATGTAGTTTTGGATAAAGATTTGTGGACAAATTAGACAAAAATGTAGGTGTACCAGAGCAGGTTGTTCTCATTGTGAAATGTGGAAACTTGAAGCCTTAAAATAAATCTGTTTACATTAACCCTAACCTTAACCTCACCTTACCCTAACCTTTACCTCAAAAACCTAGCATGTTATGCATGACATTAATGTTCCTCAATTACTTTAACTTTAAACCAATTGATCTATTCTTAGAAATGTTCTGGTAGAATGGCCATTAAATGCGTACGAAGGTTCACATTTGAATTACCATATCTGTAAGTCTGTCTAAGCAATGTGTCAAAATTGATATATTTATAATATTAATATCCATGTATTGGGATGAAAACAGGTTAACCAGAGTGATGCTGTGTGGAGATGAAAAGGAACTCCTTCGAAATATGGTGTTGGGGCCAAAAAGTAGGAATTCAATCTGCAGATTTAAATTCAATTAAGATGTTTATTTATTATTTTATATAGGGCAGTAGGATATAGAGGCTAAGAGAAAGGTGTGTAGAGAGACAGACTGTGTAGGACAGAGTAGAGAGTGTTAACCAGCCTCTGGCTTCACTGTAGGTCACTTTTAATATGGCCCATTCTCAGTGATTGAAATAGTGGTACAAATACTCTACCTTGTGAAAAACGTTTTGAGACATGTTGAACTTCCCTGTTGAATCCATTTGAGCAAACAGATAGCACATAACTAAGCCAAAGTTTTCCATTATTTGGCATGGACCATGTGTGGCGGTTACTTAATAATGACAGCCCATCATGGTGCCCCAGAATGAGAGCAGATGATGCCATTTGTGCTGCCGACACACTGCTTTTATAGTCACATGCACTGAAGGAGGCAGTGTTTTTGTAGCTACTGTATTTTGCAAGTAAGAATGTCTCCATTTGAATGGCCCTCGACTGGTAATAACTGGAGGGAAACCAGTCTTATCCTCAATAACTACTGCTCCCATTTACACATCTCTAATATCAGGAAATTACCTATATTACAGAATTTATGGAAGGTTAATAAATGGCAAAATCTTCTTAAGGAAAAGCATTATTTTAAAGTGTTTTCTTTATTTTATACTTTGTTCTCAAGCAAGACTGATCTTTTAGTTTATGGTTGATGCACCTTGTTGACAATTAGCCAATCTGCATTTCTTAAGATATTGAAAGCAATTTAAGTAATCCTCGTAAGTTAAATTTCTTCTTTCTAAGTACCTTTGAAAGCAGAAGGGGAAGGCACAACATAACATCTTTGTCACAACATGTAAGGAACTGTGTGAATGCCAAACTGTGAATGGCATTTTGGGGTGGCAGGGACAAGTGTGTTTGACCTGTTTAGGAAAGTTTGCTGGTTCTACTCCTTGAGCCGAAAAGATAAAACATCCTGTTGTTCAATCCCTAAGCAAGACAGTTAACCCATATTGCTCCTAGGTTATCCCTGTCAAAAGAAATGTGTTCTTAATCATACGACATCAAATACCTGTAACAAAAATGATCCTGTATTCTAAACATAATTAAACCATGACCCAAAGCCTGCAATAATATGTACAGCATTTTCGGTTTAGATTAAGGGGTAGGATTAAGGAAAGTATATTTTGAGGGAGAAAATGTTTGTTTGTGTGCATTTCAAAATTGCGAGTTGTTTGTGATGTCTGTGCTGGGATCTCTGCGTAGGAAAAAGAGTATATATGGAGACACATTGTGTTCCTTCTCTCAGGCTTAGTTCAGAGGAAGGTTGCCTTCCCCTGTGAGGATTCCTTCAAAGCTGTTTTATCACAGGCCTAAAGTTTCCTGTCTGCCTGCCTGGTTGTCTGTCTGTGTAGGCACAATGTTTCTGTGCGTGAGTGTTAATAATTTGTCATGGTGTGTCTATGTGTTTATGTTTTGCATGGTGCTAAATGGTGCTAATAGAGCATGGTGATGACTTATTGACATAAAGCCGGTCGGAAACACCCAGAGATCATTATTTCTCTCCAAGGTGTGTATCTTTTTGAGTCTGTGTGTTTGTGTGAGTGGACTTGTTTCCTCGTCTTTTCAGGAAGACAAAATGGTACATATTCAATGAACACAAAGTTTGGTTAAGAACAATTTGCATGCTTCAACTTATTGTTCAGGTTATGTGTTTGTGGTTAGCATTAGGTTATAGGTTATGGTTAAGGTTGGGGTTAGACGTTTAGGTTAGGTATAACATTTAGGTTATTGAGTTTAGAATAAGGGTTGGTTTTAGGGTTACAGTTGAAGGAAAATAGGATTTTGTAATGTGTTCATCCTAAAATGACATGGTGGATTTAAATTACTTTTTAACCTTTTAATATACACAGCCATAACATTATGACAACCTGTACATGTATATACCTATGGTAGTGAACAGGTCTGGAGCTCGGCTTTCATATGTGTTCCAAGTTGAACATACCCATCAACTTTTGCTTTATATTCTGCAATTAATTTGTCCACCAGAATTAACAAATATGTTGGGCTACATAAATTAGCAATACCTTTTTTTTACAGTCGCTAGGACACGTTTCTCAATACTTAGGTCACTTTTTCAAAACTCTTCACACAGTTCTCCTAACCAAATTTCAGCTCGTCACAGCAGTTAATTTCACATTCAAAATGCACTAAAACTACCAAATCACTTCATACATGTCTCAAATCAACACATTCTTTCATAACACTAGCAAAGTTTGACAGCCAACAAACACACTTTGTCACACACATATCAATTACCTGAAAAATACTAACAACAGGTAGCCTTATACAATGTTTTCTTCTGTCAAACAAGGACACCTCTCTACTGTTTAGAATTCACTGCAATATATGTTACTGGAATGAATCAGACATGATGAAGTATGCTTCAATATATGTTATGTTTTTTTATTTTGCACTGAGTAATTCCAAAAAACAAGATTTTGTACACACACCATCCACCAATACAGATACAATAGGAATGCTAATCAACTCAGTCTTCTGCATTAGGCCACAGGTTCTCATCCACATCACATGTAACGTCATCTAGGGCAAAACACAGAGGAAAGAACCTTCTGGCATGCCTGAACCATCCCTGGCAATCTTCTACTGATGTCCAGGCACCCAGCATTCATTGCATCCAGGAGGGACATTTGATCATGTGGATGGTGGTCATAAACCTTCCACCTCCATGAAGAAAATAAATCCTCTATGGGGTTGAGGAATGGAGAGTAAGGTGGGAGGAAAAGTGACACCATTCTGGGATGGGCTGCAAACCCCTCGGTGACTACACGGGTGTGGTGAAATGTCAGAATGTCCCATACAATTATAAATGTTGGCTGATTTCTTCTCTCTGCATCCCTTTCCTCACCTAGCAAAACCCTTCCATAGAGAGGAACGCAAGGATATACTCAGTGTTGAATGGCCCAATCAGTTGTTTGTGTAACAGCAGTCCATCGGTGGATATTGCTGCGTACATTTTGATGTTTGTAGCCCTCTGGCCTGGGACATCCACTGTAACTCTCTTCCCACATTCCTTCCTCCTCACCATATTTTCAGGACTAAATGTGAATATTTGCAAAAGTAACGTTGTCTGCCAAGACTTGGTCTTGAATATTAGTGAGTTTTATGCCATTGTTTCTGATGACCATATCAACAATGGCAGTTTCCTGCACATCAGTGAACATCCTACCTCTTCCACCTGTGTGAGGTAACCGTTGAGTCCTAAGCAGAAATGCAAAAGCAATTAAACACAAGTGGGTTTGGAGGCTTTGCTCTATTTACTTCTGTGATGTGTAGCTCAGTCAGATGCCTTTGCAGAATACAAGTTACCTGTTGGTTTGCCGGAAATCTCTAACAATAGACACCACTGTTGAGCGTTGCAGATTTGGCTGCACTCTCAGACCAGCGTCTCTCATTGAGAGATCAGGATTTCTCTCATCTCAGACTACAGCTGTTGGTCTTCCTCTTATTCTTCTTCCACCATGCATACGTATTTCTCGCCCCCTCCCAGCCACTCTTCTCCCTCTTACAGCAAATTCTCTTTCTCTGTCTGGGTCCATGTTTACATCACATCACAAAACTATTCTGATTTTGTCTCCTTTTGTAATGAAATTGAAAGAGTAACACCTGTGTAGGTGTTCAGCTACGATTAGAATCAGCTGTGGTTGGTCCAATTGTCTAATTGTTTTTATAGCATCTAATTTAAAAAAAATTCCATTACAATATTACTGTTGAAATGTAGCAAATTGCTGTCTTATTCAGTGTTGTATTATGTAATTGTTTTGAACTTCCGTTTTAACAGTTTTGAAAACAGTATGTAAGCATGTGCAAATTGGCCTGTTGGTACACAGTTTTTTGAGTTTTGGCAGTTGTTGTGTCGAAGTGGGAAAATAATTAATGTACTTTGAAAGATGTGGTCATTGAATGCATTTTGTGCAAAAACAATGATAAATGGTCCACAGTTTAGCCCACATATGTCTGTTGTGCTCACTGTGTGAAGAGTTTTGAAAAAGTGATCTAAGTATTGAGAAATGTGTCCTAGTATCTGTAAAAAACTGTAATTGTTGTAAAGCAAACATCTGTTGACTATTTTTTACAAACATTTCTATGCCTGTATTGTTTCATTAACTCTATAATGTCGTGGGTCCAACAGAACCATGTACACTGGGTGAGTAACAGAAATACGAACACCACACAAGGGTTAAACAGTGTGTAGATTGTTTGTGTGTGTGTCTTTGTTTTTGTACGTCTCAGTATGTTGCTGTCTGGGATTATTGTAACGTGTCAGGATTAGGACAGCTCTGATTAGCAGATTTAATCCTTTTGATTCTCAGTAGGCAGACTAATATCCTCATCGTGTGTGTGTGTGAGTGTGTGTGTTTGTGTGTGTGTGTGTGTGTGCGCATGTGTGTGTGTGTGTGTGTGTGTGTGTGTGTGTGTGTGTGTGTGTGTGTGTGTGTGTGTGTGTAGGTGTGCCTGCCCGTGTGTGAGTGATATTCGTTTTGTCACACAAGGCTCCCCTCAAACGTTTCACCTTCCTGTGCTCTGAGCTGACCCCTGCATGTTCTCTCCATCCACCTCCTCTCTCATTCTCTCTGTCTCTCCTCTTTTTCACACACACACACACACACACACACACACACACA
>JACXGM010008686.1:0-28650 GCA_016801145.1 Umbra pygmaea | reverse complement strand
ATGTACTGTAATAAATCCAAAAATGACGCCAATGCCTCATCAGATATTAAGGAAACATGTTAAGCTGAAATACTATATTTTCTGAAAACAATGCTAATGTCAGTATTTTTTCTTTTGGAAAAGTACGTTCCGTGACGGAATTTATGTTTATGTTTTGGCCTGTGTGTTGTTATCAACTGCCCATTTTGACAGCACGAACCGATTGCCAGGCATACCTGTAAAAACGCAAACCCAGCGCGCTACAGCCATGGAAGCAGCTAACAAACATGTTTCTAAACGGTTCGCTTGTCATGATTGCGCTGATCATGTTCGTCACGTTAGTTTCGATTCTGGGGAGGAGGGGGCGGAGGGATACAACTCAGGTATTTTGAATTTGAACTGTAGTACCGATTTTTTTACGCTGGCTGTCCGTTTTACATATAGCACCTTTAACATTTCTTATATTCTGGCTTAGCAGATGCTCTTATCCGGAAAGACTTACAGTAGTAAATCATTCAATTCTTCAAATTCTTTTAGTTTCAAAATAGCTCCTTAAAAATTGGTATATTAACAATGAACAAAAACAATACAATTTATTAAATCAAATCAAAAGGGTCAAATGGTATAGCATAATTCAAATCTGTTCAAATGCCCATTACAGTTCCTAACTCAAACATGTTCTTAAGAACAAAAGATTACAACTGGTTCAGTCAAATACCCAATCAAAACTGAGAAGAGGGAGGAGTTCAGAAACTTTTCAGTGTAATGTCCCAATCACACCTGAAGTATCAATCCACAAACATTGCTGCATGCATCGTTTCATTTTCTGTGGCACATAAGTTGAAATTTCAACCATTGCTACCACTTCTGCCATGACAATTCCGCTTCCAGTCTGCCTATGGATTCTCCGAGGCAGCACGAATTGGCACAGCGCTTGCCCCGGACTTGGGATAGATTTGATTGATTTATCTACCTTGCAACATTGTTTTCCAGTGACTCCTTGTGTGCAGATCGGGTCATTTCAATTGCGGCAGTATAGTTTGTGAGTGTCAATCATCCCGTACATGAGCTGACTGAAGGCTTCCCTATTGGATGAGCAGTGTGAAAATAATCAGTTGGTTCTGCAACATGTGACTGGATGAAACATGTGAGCGCCCTACAACATCCTGCATCTGTCCAAGGAGTTGCAGAGTTGCCGACAAGGCAGGTTATGGGGAATTAAGAGGAATGACCTAACTCTACGCTACGCTATAACCCTAAAATATGCAGTTAATATGCA
Source organism: Umbra pygmaea (assembly GCA_016801145.1). Lineage (NCBI taxonomy): Eukaryota > Metazoa > Chordata > Actinopteri > Esociformes > Umbridae > Umbra > Umbra pygmaea. The sequence continues at coordinate 27,392 of JACXGM010008686.1, read as the reverse complement.
GCTAGTTACACACTGTCAGCTAATTTGATTAAAAAGCAAATGCTCCAATCATCAGTCGGTATGTGTACAAAACCGCTGTAAAGATTGAAGTGAAAAGGTATAAAAATTGATACATTTTTACCACTCGAAAAATCAAAATCTCAAAAAAGTTTTCCCACTAAAAATAAACAACATTCTCCAAATAATCCCGAAATTACCATGTAGATAATAAAAATAATAGTACTATATACATACTGTATGAATCCATTGACACAGAAATGTAATTATGGCTCAGTGGGTTAGGGAGTCAGATAGGCCTAAGTAAAATACCGCTATGCAAACTGACCTTGGTACAAAAACCCAGCCACACTTCGGACAGACTGACCAAAATATTATGCTTCATCTCTGATCTTCACCCACCTCATCGCAGCCTCATGTGTGATTAAATTCTGGTCATCAGAGGCATCAGCCAAAGCAATCTAATCACTATGGGAACCCATTCACTGAGCCTCTATTCATCAGTTGAAGTTAACTCTGTTAGTGGAAAATGCCACCAACATACACACAAGGAGACACACACATCTAAATAAAGATATCCATGAGGAGACGTGAGGCGGGCAGAATTGTGGATAAAGAGTCAAAATGAAAGAGGAAAAACGAAGAAACAAACAATTACCAAAGCTATAAGGTGTCTAGGCCGCGTCGCCAGGGGAATACTGGCCATTATTTCAAATGAGCTCATTTATTGCAGTCATCCATCAGCATCTAGGTAGGCTGAGCTATTCTCTCTTGAATTTCCTGTTGTGGCAGGCGCAGCCACAAAAACACACAATTGATAGAAAAGACAATTGAAAAGCAAACCTGTAATCTAGTCGAATGAGAAACAGATTGTCCAGATATACAAGCTGTGTGACTATATCAGCATCCCTCTTCTCTAAATAGTGTCCCATCTTTCATTACAGTGAATTGTAAATGGGGTAGTTTGAATATAATATGTTGATTTTGTATTGTATTTTTTATTAATTTCATATTTATTAAACCAGGTAAGCCGACCAAATACTGATTCTCATTTGTTATGTTGACCTGGCCAAGAAAAGTAAGCTAGTGAAAAGACAAGACTGAGAAGAATACACTGAGAATATACACTGAGAAGAATCAGCATAGGTGGTGGCTCAGATAGAGGAATAAATTACTGTACACTGCATGTGGTGTTTCATATACCCAACAAATAGCTACAAGTACAGTGATAAGTGAGCATCTCAGACAGTTGTTCTTTACAGGCGTAGGGAGTGATGAGTGTCAGTTTTTTAGATGATTCCCGTCATTGGCTACAGAAAATTGAAAACAGCCAAAAGAAGTGGTGACTGTAGGAATGACCAGTGAGGGGTCCACATGGCGTAGTGAGCTAAAGTCGCTGCACTGCACGACAGTCTACGTCATGATAGTCATGGGTTCGAGCCTGACTATGGGTTTTCTGACTTTCCCCGGGCCTCCTGTACGAGGCAGCTGTAAATAGTGGTGTTTTAAGGCTTAAAAGGATCTCCACTGAAATTATGGTTTCAGGAGTCGGGTTGTGGTTACATCATAGAATCTTTAATAAAATAACATCTTGTTCTGGAAACAGGGACTTATCAGCACAAGGAACCAAAGACGGGCTTGAAGAAGAAGCCCCGAATAACAATTGGAAATGGAATATATAGCCTTAGCATTTTTGTTCACACACCTAGAAGAAGACCCTTATCTCCTCAGACCCGTGACTGTCTCATGTGAGCACATGTGCTGGTCACCTTAACTTCTGTCTAGCATCTAATCAAATGGCCTCACTAGTTGTTATTCTCAAATAACTATGTATTAGCTCTGTGATGGAATTACAGTATTAATATACAATAGATCATATAGTTATAAGCAGTCTAATATATAACAGAGTTATAAGCTATAAGTCGTAAGCTATATGCTACAAGCTTATTCTAATGCTATAATATAGGAACAGTTCCTTCATGGGCCCTCTCTGTCCTACTCAATCTTGGCCTTGTATCCTGTCTCAGTCACCTGTTGTCATAGTGACCAACTATTCCCCTCCTAAAGGAAAATCCCCTTAAGATAACTATACCACAACAACCCTTCAGCACTCATGGTTTGACCCTGAACCTTTTCCCTGTCTGCCTTCAGACAGTCTAAAAGGCCTCAAACTCCTCCAACAGGCCTATAACCGTAGGTGTATAAGACTCATCTAGTAATACCATTCTAAACTGTTTAAACTGTAACCCTCGTGTTGTCCTCCCGATGGCCATACACCTGTGGTCCTCTGGGGTCAAAAAAGACCCCATCTGGTTTGACTCTTATTTAAAGCACATAGTATAAATATTCAATCAATTCTTTGTTACACCTTTAGTCTTACTTCAGTCCAACCCATTACAACAAATGTTTCCCTTCGATTTGGAATTTAGGGCCAATAATCCTTGTTTACATAAAAGTATGAAAATATGTGACTGAAAAATATTAAATTTGGGGTCAAAATGACCCCAAGGACAACACAAGGGTTTTAACATGATTATATAGAATTTACTTTACACAGCGCAAATTGGCATAGCACAGGATTTGAGTTAGATAAAGACAGATTATCTAGCCTGCCAAGTCGTTCTCCAGCAACTCCTTGTGTCCAGATCGTGCACCTGTGGGTTCAATCGCGGAAGTATAGTAGTTGAACATGATCCCACTAAAGGCTTCCGTGTTCGGTTAACAGTGCAAACAGAATTGGTGGCTAGGGCAATATGTGGTTGGATGAACCATCTGCGTGCCCTTTGTCCATCCCACAGATCTGTGCAGGGAGTTGCGGAGCTGCTGACAAGGCAGGATTAGAGGGAATTGGGGGGGAGAAAAATGGGGGGGACAACAAGGGAATGACCAGTGAATGTTCATTTTGGGATTTTGAGAAAGAGGTGCAAGTTCAGGAAAAGTGGAAATTTGCTTAGCAGATTTGCTGGTACAATTGGGTCAGGAAACATTTATGTAGGGAAGGCCAATCTACAGTCGTGGTCAAAGGTTTTGAGAATGGCACACGTATTGGTCTCCACAAAGTATGCTGCTTCAGTGTTCTTAGATCTTTGTCAGTATACTATGGTATACTGAAGTATAATTACAAGCATTCCATAAGTGTCAAAGGCATTTATTTAACAATTACACTTAAGTTTATGCAGAGTCAATATTTGCAGTGTTGACCATTCTTTTTCAAGACCTCTGCAATCTGCCCTGCCACGCATTGGAAAGGGGATTCATCAGAGAAAATGACTTTACCCCAGTCCTCAACAGTCTAACCCCTGTACCTTTTGCAGAATATCAGTCTGTCCTTGATGTTTTTCCTGGAGAGAAGTGGCTTCTTTGCTGCCCTTTTTGAAACCAGTCATTCCTTCAAAAATCATTGCCTGCTGTCATTCCTGAGCAAGCTCTTCATTGGTGGTACCCCGTAGCTGAATCAACTTTAAGAGATGGTCCTGGCACTTGCTGGACTTTGAGTGCCCTGATGCCTTCTTCACAACAATTGAACCTTTGACCTTGATGATCCGATAAATGGTTGATTTAGGTGCAATCTTACTAGCAGCATTATCCTTGCCTGTGAAGCCCTATTTTTGTGCAAAACAATGATGATTGCATGTGTTTCCTTGCAGGTAACCATGGTTGACAGAGGAAGAACAATGATTTCAAGCACCACCCTCCTTTTAAAGCTTCCAATATGTTAATCTAACTTAATCAGCATGACAGAGTAATCTCCTGCCTTGTCCTTGACAACACTCTCACCTGTATTAAGGAGACAATTATTGACATGATGGCAGCTGGTCTTTTTGTGGCAGGGCTGAAATGCAGTGGAAATGTTTTTTGGGATGCAGGGATTTTGCAATTCATTGCAGTTCATTTGATCACTCTTCATGACATTCTGGAGTATATGCAGATTGCAATCATCAACACTCAGGGCAGCAGACTTCGTGAAAATTAGTATTTGTTTCATTCTCAAAACTTTTGACCACGACTGTACAAGTCGGTAAATGTCACAATGGTGAGTGTTATATAGGATGCTGGTTACAACGCTGATGGCGCTTTAAAATACTACATCTAATTTGTTGAGCAGCCTGATGATGTTATGTACAGGGTTGCCGCCAACAAAGTATAGGTTTGGTAGATCGTTATTTTTAGATGAGCATGTTTTGAAGCATGAGTGAATGAGGCCATATAGCTAAACAAGGAACAAAATTATGGATTTGATTTAAGATTGAAAGTGGTGAATGTTGGTCTGGAAAGAGAATGAGCAGTCTAACCAGACACCTATATAAAAGTATCAACATACTTAGACGCATTCTGATCTGGCCTTTGTGAGGATGTTTGTGAGGCATTCTGATCTGTCCTATGTGAGGATGTTCGTGAGGCATTCTGATCTGGCCTATGTGAGGATGTTCGTGAGGCATTCTGATCTGGCCTATGTGAGGATGTTCGTGAGGCATTCTGATCTGGCCTATGTGAGGATGTTCGTGAGGCATTCTGATCTGGCCTATGTGAGGATGTTCGTGAGGCATTCTGATCTGGCCTATGTGAGGATGTTTGTGAGGCATTCTGATCTGTCCTATGTGAGGATGTTTGTGAGGCATTCTGATCTGTCCTATGTGAGGATGTTTGTGAGACATTCTGATCTGTCCTATGTGAGGATGTTTGTGAGGAATTCTGATCTGTCCTATGTGAGGATGTTCGTGAGGCATTCTGATCTGTCCTATGTGAGGATGTTTGTGAGGCATTCTGATCTGTCCTATGTGAGGATGTTTACACAGGAAGCTCCCATTTAAACACCATGCATCATTTCACAAAAATTGAGGAGTAGTTGGAAAACACAGAAAGTACTGAAGTTATGTTGTAGGGTAGTTGGAGGGAACAGATGTGTATCAAATCTTGTCATCTGCATAAAGTGTAAAAAATATATCACTGATATGAAATGACAGCTGAATAAAGCAATCTATTTACTGTATTAATTTAGTTGCTAAACAGTTTATAAGAGCAACGAGGCCACTTGGGGGATATATCGGCAGCTAGGTACTCCATGCATCATGCATAAAAACAACTCTTAGCCATGAAATATTGATGGAATCAGAAAATGTCATGTGTAGCCCTTTTGTATGAACTTATATGTCAATAATTAAAAGTCATGCATATGCACATTATATACACTGTATATCCTGTGTGTCTTAGTATAGAATACCCTGGAATAAGGATGAGTTCCACCACTGCGTAGTCTCTCACCACTGCGTAGTCTCTCACCACTGCGTAGTCTCTCACCACTGCGTAGTCTCTCACCACTGTGTAGTCTCTCACCACTGTGTAGTCTCTCACCACTGTGTAGTCTCTCACCACTGTGTAGTCTCTCACCACTGTGTAGTCTCTCACCACTGTGTAGTCTCTCACCACTAACCAAATGTTTGCTAGATCAAATCCCTGAGCCAGCAAGGACCAAAACAAATTATACATAAATCTATTCCTCAGCAAGATCATGGGTAGCTAATATTGCAGCCCACTGAACCTTTCCAGATCAACGGAAGTTAAAAATAACTGAAGTGTAATATTTTGTGAATGTTGTGTGCAAGTAGAAGCACACCGGATGACGTTTTGGTTCTTATATACAGTACCTCAACACAGATTCTCAAACGGTCCCATGGTTTGGCTATAGCCTGTCCTTAGTCATAGCAACCATAATCTATTACTAAACCCCCAATCCCAGATGTCATCTGTGGGACCCTTATGATTTGATCCTTGACTTAGTAAAGACGCAGCTAATTACGAGGCAGCAAATACATTTAATCTTGATATTTAGAGGGATAGGGAGCCATTTAGGATGGCGACAGCATGTCTATTTTACAGCAGACATGTTTTGACTCACATTCAAAACAGAGAGATAATCAGAGCACAAGAAATATCATCTCAATTTTGCTCACATGGATAATGAGAATATCATGTTGGACCTTGTTAGTATGAATGAATTGAAAACATTTTCACTTGCATCGTCTTCCTAGCAGGACCAGAATAATCAGACACACAAACAGAAACACAGTGCCCGTTGTCATGCCAACCCACTGGATCCAGTGGTTGTTGGGCAGTAACCGTGGTCCTCAAGGTCGCTGTGGCGATCTGGAAACAATAGAGAATGGATTTAATGAAGCCTGCCATGACTACAGAGATACAGAGAAAACACAAGTAAGCACCGACGCACAGGCTTGGGTGTAAGCAATTGAAGACAGTGTTCCATAGGAAGAACAAATAGTCGAGCAGATTACATTATCAAACAAAAACACCAGTTTACCCTTGTGTGTTCATTGCATTTCATGCCAGCACTTCTGACAACTAATTGTTTTGATGACAATTAGAAGCTAAAGGGGAATATTCAGCATTTAGCTCAAATCACACCCTAATAAGTCTTTCAGTGGGTTTACTTTTAATCCAAACCAATTTAGTGTAAAAACCACTGTAGCCACTGCATCTGAACTTCTGCTAAAGCCTGTGGACGCCTCCCGAATCGTAAGATTCCCTGTTCAGAAATTACCCAATATTTTAGGGGACATGGGGCCATTCTGGACACAGCTTGAGAATGCTCCAAGCCCATTACTTGGCCTCATTTACCAAAATGCTTTTGTCAGATCTAATTGAATTACATTGAGCCGCTAATTCATGCCCAACAGTGAAAGACGAGGACGACGATGAAGGGTTGATGAGATTATCAATAGGAGACAGAGGGCACTATTCAATCATTCACAAACCCAAATAATGTGAAGTATGTTTTGTTGAAGTACTACCTTGCCTTGAACTCCTTATCATTTTTTTGAACATTTGGTTAAGGCTCTAGTTTATGAAATGCAGGACAGTCCATTCGTAACATACAGTACTTTTTGGGGACAAAACACTATTGAGCTGAGGTGTTGAATCCAGAATATAATCAGTCTACAGCTCCAATCACACCTTTGAATCTCATTGGCTGAGGTGATTACATACTAAAAATGTCAAAAGTGGAGAGCGTGGGTGCTCGTGTGCGGCCGCCCCAAGGCCCCGTGCCAATTAGGGGCCCCTCAAACTCCGCCTATCTTGCGTCACTTGACGAGAACGTGGGCCCTCGCCAAGTGACACATTGCAGATTATTATCTGGAAGAAGCTAATTACTGCAAATGATCTCACATTGTGATAATCCAGCTCTTCTAATCAAACGTAACAGTCACTTAACTCATGGTTACAATAGTAAACCATAAACCTTGCTCTCACCACCGACGCAGTCCTGCCATTCCTCTTTGCCAACGACATGGATAAAGCCTACCCGCACCTGACCATTCTCCACAGGATTCATAAAACCCTTCCCATCAGCAGCACCAGAACAAAGTTTCAGCCGTCTGCGGCTCATTAAGACAGACTTGCCTTCGTGCATGTATGAGGCCAGACTGTCAAATCTCACCTTGCTGTGTGTGGAGCGGGATATACATATTGACTACAGAGACACAGAGAAAACAAAAACTTTGTGTTCAATATATAATAGTGCCATGTCAGTTATATAGTGTGGCACTGATTGAGCGCACTTGGCCTGTACAGCACCATCGCTGTCAAACAGCTGTTCCGGTCTATGGTGTTGAAACATTTTTACTGGTCTGGGAAACTGTATTCTTTTTTCTTCAATACAAACTTGTCAAATAATTTGACTTTTCTTTGTGTTTTATTTGACATATAGGCTTACTTGGCTCAACAAGTGACAGATTATAACATAGGCATTCATCAGATATTTTACAGTTTTTTTTTGCTTTAATTTTAAAATGACTTGGTAGTAGCAGAGGGCGCCGTGATGAAGCTCCGCCCCTACTGTACTGAGAGTCTAGCTCCGCCCCTGGAAAATATTTATGGTCATTGGAGGCTCAGAGAGCCTACAATGTATGCGATATGTTCTGAAGGTCAAAAGCAAAATAATTATATCTTTCTAATCTACTTAGAAGCAAACAGCAGCAGTTATTCGCAGTGTCTAACCAATAAACAAAAAGCAGTGTGTGGAGTTTCACTTACTCCAACAGGAGTTTGCATTTGATATTAACTGAATGTCCCAAGCATTTGAGCAAGGTTAAAGCTTTCCCTACCATAACTCTTTCTCTAAACGGAACCCTTACCATTTTATAATTAAAATTATGTTGAGTGACCTAAGAGATGGAATGTAATGCCCTCTTCACTGTTTCAATCATATTTCTGACTTAAGGGCAGATCTGCCTCCAAAACCTGTTTTAATGAACCACCAAAATCTCAAAAATGCATTCGATTGAAGCATTGTTATTTCTAGTAGCTTGTGACAGGTCCTTGGAGGGAAGACTGAAGAGCATAAACTGACCTGAAGCATGCACAATATGTGCATAGTTATGGCTACAATAAAGAATGTCTTCAGACACGATGATCTAATACAAACAGTGCATATGATTAGATAATGACAAGGACTTGTTTTTCCAAGGATATTTCAATCTGTCTATGCAATCTGCATTTCAGAAACTGATAAAGAAAATAACAAATCTCAGTTTAATTGGGTTGACTATAGGCTATTCACTGCAGTATTGTGAATAATATTCATCAGATGAATTATGGGTTACATAAGCTTCTAACTTGGGCTACACATCTGTCTTCTTCATGGTTGTATTAGCATATTTCTCTGTCTGTTCACTCTGCTGCCTCTCAAACAAAGCTATTCCTCTTTATTCAAACATTGGTGGTACAGTACTGCTTGAATGTTTGTGAACACCATACATGGTGACAGAATGTCAGGCCATCAGTCAAAGATCTAAAATTGGGCCGGAAACACAAGACAACAACCAAAAGCAATTAAGCAAATCCAAATATCAGGAGAAAGAAGATTTTTATTTTAGATTTGCCAAGTTAAATGTTTTAAATTGTATCTCAATATGATAAAAGAATATGAATACCAATATGAAGCAGGCAGTGTAGGCCAGAAACTCTTTTACCCTGACTCAATTGTCCGAGTTCTAAAGGGAGTGAGCAAAAATCCCTCAAAAAGATGTTCTATAGGAAATGTTAATAATTGCTGCTAGTGGAGGTACCACAACCTTAAGTGAGTTAACATATTTTAGCACACATAAATAGTTTTTGCTGAATATATTACATTTACGAAAATGTGTTTTTTGTGTCTTTATTTGGAATATCTTTATTTCTACCAGTAGTTGAGGTTTACATAAATTTTGTATAAAATTGATTTTATTTCAAATAGAAATCCCAACCATCCCTGTAGGGTTCAAGCAGCCCAGAACATAAATACATATGTTTGCGTCAGGCTGTCCTGCTGAAACGCCTGTATGTGTTGCAGATTCTGTTCTTTCTGGGTTTAGTACGGATGGATGGAAACAAAACATCACTGTGGATAGGAATGTATTTTCCTGCAAGTTACACCAACGTTTTTTATTAAAATTAGTAAAAAGAAAAATCCTCATTGCTAACTACATCAGATTGATATGGCAGCCACTGCCTGTGGCTACTTATTTGCAGCATGCTTTTTATTACTTGCTTCTCTGCAACAGTCACATTTTAAACCTTTCTCTTACTTCTAACTTATTTATATAAGGCTACAGGCGATACTGGCCATAGCTGTAACATTGCCTTCTATGCATTTCCTGGACCATTATATGTTCTCATTTCAAACTGATTGCTCTCAGGGCAAAATGTGTGCATGTCATCATGAAGTATCATTAGGCTTTCAGAGTTGAAACATCCCATTATGTTTCTGACCCAGCTTCCTCCGAACCATGAATGTTAGGGTTTTCAACCACTAACCAATCACCTTTCTCCATTAAACTCCACCAATAACACATCATGCTATGATTACTTGTACGATTGGGGCTGAATACCCACCTGGACTAGCTGTGTGCGGATATCATTGGAGCCATTTACTCCATGCTTCCATGCCATTGGATTAGATTTTACCATTATCTCATGCATACTGTAACATTTTCAGTATGTGTAACTCAGGACTAGTCCAAGTGAATTACCCAGGTCTCCAGAATCTATTTTCCCTGCAGCATAAACAAACAAAGTGATGAGCTTTGTTAAATTGAGTTTTGGGAAAAAACAATAGTGGTATTGTAGAAACTAAGCAAACACTTTATTTTACAATCCTAACTAATCTGACGTGAATTTTGATATTTTCCAGAGATCCACATAGGGCTTGGAAATATATCGAGTTGTCGAAAGTTTGGTTTTGAGCAGGATATGAAAAATGCCTAATCATTCTACTCCAGGGGTGTCAAACCAGATCCACAAAGGGCCTAGTGTCTGCAGGTTTTCGCTTTTACCTTGTACCTGAATGATTGAATGTCACTAATTGGTTAGGATCTCGCCTCACCTGGTAGTCTACGTCTTAATTGGGCTCTAATTGAAAGGAAAGACCAAAAACCAGCATACACTCGGCCCTCCATGGAACCGGTTTGACACCTGTGTTCTACTCTAATAATATTTTTCTGCGCAGGTATTTGCTCCTTTTCGCACAGCGGTCCTTGGTCAAAAAGTAAAACATATCCACTAACACACGTGTAAATGATGTCGCTTAAACAGGCAGTCAATCTCATAATGGTTAATGGTGAAGCGTAAAGATAATATACTTTAGATTATGTATTATTTTTTATGAGATCAAATGGTTAACATAACTTTCCGGTGCATGCACAACTGTAGTAAATCTATTGCTGCCAGAGGAAGCCTACTCGCACAACATAACTTTTCCAGCACCTGAGACACGGTCACACAGTAAAACAGGAAAAGAAAAGCTGGTGCCTCCATCAGCCACATGCAGCAAACTGCAGATAGAGAACTGCTGCAGTAACGGCAAACAAAACACAGCGAAATCAGAGCAAATCTTCAATGCAAAGACTTAAAAGTAAGCACAATAAGTGGAGCATGTAATTTATGTTCAAATACATTACAGTACATATCAACCATCATATATTAGCCTGTACCTAACCTGTAACCTGTTGCTTTTTTTAACCTGACTGATACAGTAGCGACCCACAAAACCAGGCAAGTGAGTTAATCCACAATTACTCTATATTTTAGCACTAACACTGGTTAATGTGGGCCGTAACCAGGCCAGGAAATAAAACCGCTACCTGAAGGGTTGTCTGACACTGGACTAATGCGTTCGTTCCAACAGCGTGTTCAGTGGAGAAATAGAGAGAACAATGGCATGTCACTTAACAGAGAAGTTGGACCGCCCACTCCCCGAACCCACCAACCAAAACAAAACTAGGGGTCCATGTGGGGTCCATGTGGCGTAGTGGGCTAAGTTGCTGCATTGCACGGCATTCTACGTCATGATAGTCACGGGTTCGAGCCTAACTATGGGTTCTCTGACGTTCGCCGGGCCTCCTGCACGAAGCACCACAAATTGGCATTACGCTGCCTGGGATTTGGATAAGATAAATCAGTTCATCAAATTCCTGACACGTCGCTTTCCAATGACTCTGTGTCCAGATCGGGTGCCTGTAAATTCGGTCACGGAAGTATGGTTTGTGAACGTAATGATCCCGTGCATGTTATCAGACTAAAGGCTTCCGTTGGATTCGCAGTGCAAAAAGAATCGGCGACTGGGCAAAATGTGGTTGAACGAACGTTGTGCGCACTCTTCGCTCTCCCACAGATCTGTACAAGGAGTTGCGGAGCTGCCGACTAGACAGGATTAGAGGGAATTTTGGAGGGGAGAAAAATGGGGGAAGAAGAAATTAACAAACAAAAACGCTGTTTTCACCAGTAGTCTGCGTAAGCAGTGGTTCTCAAACTGTGGTTTTGGACACCTGGACACCTTGCCAACAAGCTTGTTATTCATGTGGCACTGTCGTGGAAACATGCCACATAGATTGAGAACCTCTGGTATACAAAATAGAACTGACAAATTTGTTACACTCACCAAAACTGATATTACTGAGCATTATCCTTCTTCTGAAATACATTTTAACAATAAATTAATAAAGATCAGCAACTGTGGCAAACATTCCAAAACAATGTCTGTGTTTTGCACAACTATATGACAAAAAAGTGCAATTTTTCAAGTTTGTTAATTTCAGAAAAGTTCATTTCAATAATGATTTTTTTTTACACGTGTACACATTTAAATGAAAACTAAATATTGAGCTATATAAAGTTAGTTGTTAGAAGCTGAAAAATACGGGGTCCGTGTGGTGTAGTGGGCTAAGTCGCTGCATTGCAGGACAGTCTGCGTCACAATGGTCATGGGTTCGAGCCTGACCATGGGTTCTCTGACTTTCCCCGGGCATCCTGCAAGAGGCAGCACATATTGGCATAGTGCTCCCCGGGATTTGGGTTAGATTAGTCAGACTATCTATCCTGCCCCGTCGCTCAGATCGGGCACCTGTAAATGATATTATAGAAGTATAATTGGTAAATGTTATCATCCCATGCGTGATGCGATTAAAGGCTTCCGTGTTGGGTGAACAGTGCAAAAAGAATCGGCGCCTCGGGCGACATGTGGTTGGATGAACCATGTGCGTGTCACTCGTCATCCCACAGATCTGTACAAGGAGTTGGAGCTGCTGACAAGGCAGGAATAGAGGGAATTGGGAAGGGAGGAAAATCAGTGAGAAAAAAAATTGAATGAAAAAAATAACTGGGGAAAAGAAATGTAAAGAATCCACTTTACATTTTAGCTAGAAAATTATTCTAAATTTCTGTTATTTAATAGCATTTTTCTCACCACTTTACATTGAAGGGCAAATGCTCAGACATAATGTATTACTATCATTCCTTCTGGAGCCCAGAGAAACACAGAAAAACCTATTCAGGTTTCCAATCCTGTCTGTACCTAGCAGTAAAACCCTGTTCCTGTCTGTACCTAGCAGTAAAACCCCTGTTCCTGTCTGTAGAACCAGTACAACCAAGTTCCTGTCTGTAGCACCAGTACAACCCCGTTCCTGTCTGTAGCACCAGTACACCCCTGTTCCTGTCTGTAGCACCAGTAGAACCCTGTACCTGTCTGTAGCACCAGTAGAACCCTGTACCTGTCTTTAGCACCAGTAGAACCCTGTACCTGTCTGTAGCACCAGTAGAACCCTGTACCTGTCTGTAGCACCAGTAGAACCCTGTACCTGTCTGTAGCACCAGTAGAACCCTGTACCTGTCTGTAGCACCAGTAAAACCCTGTACCTGTCTGTAGCACCAGTAGAACCCTGTACCTGTCTGTAGCACCAGTAGAACCCTGTACCTGTCTGTAGCACTGGTCTTGTATCTCCTGTAACTTTAGCTCCTATGATGTATCATTAATTGGAGCAGTCCAACCATCTCACCCAATGCTGTCAGCAGTAACAGTATTGTACCTCAAATATTCCCATACAAGCACAACAGACACTCCAATACAAACCCCAGTTATAGTGGATCAATGGAGCTGTTTGACAGGTGGGAGCCAGATGGAGAATGTGATGACTCTGCTCATTCCAGCCAATAGCTTCACCCCTAATTGGTCTTGCCTGCCAATCAATGTCAAGTTTACGGCGCTGATGATGACACAGTTGTCTGGAGGACGACTGCGCAGCTGATCCACCAGTTGGGGAGATCGGAGACAACCTGGGCTAAACGGGTCACAGTCTATTGGGTCTGACAAATGTAGCAACAAGTAACTAGCAAAAGAGCGGTAATTGTTGCTGACCAGCATGTGTGGCCTTTTCATCTGTAAAGTAGCATGACAGACGAGGGATTTGGAAGCTTGTGTGTACAGGCTATGCATTTGCAGTGGGGGGGAGGTATTAGTTTGCAATGCAGTTGACTATAAGGAGAGTTGGCCAGTCAGATTACATGGGGGAATACTCTCTGTGTCTGCTAATTAATTTCTCTTTCCAGCCACAACAAAGACAAAGGATTGTTGATATGCAGCATGATGTCAGTAGCGCTATGCAAAACTACAAGATGTTTTGAAACAGGAAACCGGATAAGATTCCATCGCCACTGCGGGCAACAAAGATTGGAACATTGTCCAATGGGAGACTGTTCCCTCTCCTTCAACGGAAGAAAAACAATCAGGCATCATAAAAGAAGCAATTAAAGGAAATACGAGAGGTCTATCTTTCTTTAAGGGAAGTGACACGGGTAAGATCTTATCAGATTCATCAACCGAACACAAAAATGCATGTAACCATAAACTGTATGAGAAATACTGAACACTTGATGCATGGTGTAATAACACACAGTTGACAGGTGAACAGATTATATCATGTGTGTCAAATGTATATTTGTGATTTTGTTAAATCCACTGAAATGCAGCTACAATGTCAAACACCAAGAACCAAACTGTCTCCGTCTTCCAAAAAGACAAAAAAAGGTGTGTGTGTGTGTGTGTGTGTGTGTGTGTGTGTGTGTGTGTGTGTGTGTGTGTGTGTGTGTGATAATGCCAATGTACACCTTGGAGTGTAAAGTTTTGTCGATCTCAGTGCAGGGGTAGCTCAACTGGGCATTCTCCTACAAGGTAAATATCACGGAAAAAACTGCTGAGGAGGGAATATGCTTAAGATTCATCACATCAAGAAATAAAGTTTGATTTGGGCTTGTTTTTAAATTATAGATGCATAGAAAACCTCAAGAGGCACTCAGGCTAGGCTTCACATCGCATGCCGGAGAGTGAAAAAAAGCCATTCAAGTTTTACAGATTCACTAGTACTGCAGTGATGTAAAGTTTACATTTGAGGTTTATAATGAAGCTGTATACATTTAAGCACTGTGTCTATTGTACGTCTTTCAGATATTTTTAATGTACCTGGTTGGTTTAAAACTAATCTCTTCAGAATAGATTTACAGCAGCTATCTAAAGAAGCTCTTTCATTTAGGATAATATATTTTATTAACCAATTCCAGGTTTGAAGCACAAGTATATTATAAATTTAACCGATTTTTTCCCCACACTAGACAGTGTGCTTTATCAGTTCCTCTTGAAAGTTCACCCTTGAAGAAAGAGACCACAGAAGGCAAATGCATTTTGATGTGCAGATTTTGAAGTTTTTTTTAAAAACCGCTGATGAAAGTTGTTTAGTTTAGGACCTTGTAGCAGTTCTGGATAGGTTCTGGCTGTCATTCCACCTCTGTATGTGAGAAGCAAGGATCAAGTGTATGAAATCTAGGACATGATTTGCATAGCTCATATTTCTTGGGCTATCATGATGAAGAATTTGCTCTGGAATGACAGAGCCTTTCGTTGCACATGGGAAATTATGCAGAAGATCTTAGCACTGGATGTATCTTGCTGTGAGATTCACTGATATGAAACAAATATAGTTTACATTTAATTGCCAGGTTTTCTTGAATGTTGGGGGGAAAATGTGTGATTAAAAGATGTGTAAATTAGCTCTATTTGCATTCTTTTTTCCCAACTTTATAATAATTATCTGGAAAAACATTCAAGTAAGACTACTGAAAAGTGCATAATTCTTGTGCTGTCTGTTTCTAAGCAGAATACATGCAGAAAATAATTCATTCAATGTATACCAACAGAGAAATCTGCAGATGAACAATATACACTCACCTAAAGGATTGTTATGAACACCATACTAATACTGTGTTTGACCCCCTTTCGCCTTCAGAACCACCTTAATTCTATGTGGCATTGATTCAACATGGTGCTGAAAGCATTCTTTAGAAATATTGGCCCATATTGATAGGATAGCATCTTGCAGTTGATGGAGATTTGTGTGATGCACATCCAGGGCACGAAGCTCCAGTTCCACCGCATCCCAAAGATGCTGTATTGGGTTGAGATCTGGTGACTGTGGGGGCCATTTTAGTACAGTGAACTCATTGTCATGTTCAAGAAACCAATTTGAAATGATTCGAGCTTTGTGACATGGTGCATTATCCTACTGGAAGTAGTCGTCAGAGGATGGGTACATGGTGGCCATAAAGGGATGGACATGGTCAGAAACAATGCTCAGGTAGGCCGTGGCATTTAAACGATGCCCAATTGACACGAAGGGGCCTATAGTGTGCCAAGAAAACATCCCCAAAACCATTACACCACCACCCTCAGCCTGCACAGTGGTATCAAGGCATGATGGATCCATGTTCTCATTCTGTTTACACCAAATTCTGACCCTACCATCTGAATGTCTCAACAGAAATCGAGACTCATCAGACCAGGCAAAATTTTTCCAGTCTTCAACTGTCCAATTTTAGTGTGCTCTTGCAAATTGTAGCCTCTTTTTCCTATTTGTAGTGGAGATGAGTGGTACCCGGTGGGGTCTTCTGCTGTTGTAGCTCATCTGCCTCAAGGTTGTGCATGTTGTGGCTTCACAAATGCTTTGTTGCATACCTCGGTTGTAACGAGTGGTTATTTCAGTCAAAGTTGCCCTTCTATCAGCTTGAAGCAGTTGGACCATTCTCCTCTGACCTCTAGCATCAACAAGGCATTTTCGCCTAACGGACTGCCGCATACTGGATGTTTTTCCCTTTTCACACCATTCTTTGTAAACCCTAGAAATGGTTGTGAATGAAAATCCCAGTAACTGAGCAGATTGTGAAATACTCAGACCGGCCCGTCTGGCACCAACAACCATGTCATGCTCAAAATTGCTTAAATCACCTTTCTTTCCTATTCTGACATTCAGTTTGGAGTTCAGGAGATTGTCTTGACCAGTACCACACCCTTAAATGCATTGAAGCAACTGCCATGTGATTGGTTGAGTAGATCATTGCATTAAGGAGAAATTGAACAGGTGTTCCTAATAATCCTTTAGGTGATTGTAATTGTTTTGTGTGTTTTCACCAATAAATCTGACTCGGTTTCAGATATATTTAACCTTTATTTAACCAGGTATACACGTTGAGAACAGTTTCTCATTTCATTTGGGCTCTACTGTTTACGCTTAAATCCTTCCAAATGAATCAAATCTACAGTAGCAGACTTTGGAGCTCGTCCAAGACATTTCTAGTCAGAGTAGTGCTGGTGGCAGAGGTCGGCCACTTTATAAGGATCCCATCTATCTTGCTACAATGTGAATAGATAGTGGTGTGCGTCTGTGTGTCAGCATCATTATTATTTATGTCTATTCAACTCCCTAGTAGCATTTGCCAAATATGCTCTGGCTACTCTATCAGGGATTCACAGAAAACTTGACAAGTAACAAAACACACAAACTACAACTGAAGAAATATTACAATTCAAAGAATGTGTGTCTGTAATTTTGTGTGCTTCTAATGTTTTTAACTCAAATTTCACTGTTTGAGTGAGTGTAGCTCTCAGCAACATCAGTAGTATACTTTTCAAAGTGCTCCCCAATCGGACATGATCTGACAAGTGCACTGCATGTCACTATGCAAGATTCTTACTCTGTGGGTGTGTATGCAGCCATTGCATGGTGTGTAATAGCAAAATGTGCCTTATGCAAATTTGAAAGTTCACAGTATGTGTCTAATAGAAAGGGTACATACTAGAGGTCGGCTAATTAATCAGACTGGCCGATTAATTATGGCCGATTATGAGTTTTCAAAATAATTATTAATCTGCATTTTTGCTCGGCGATTATGGCCGATACTTTTTTTGGAGAGAAACCACTTCCTCTAGTGTTATAATTAGATAGCAAATCACGTGCAAACTGCGTGCAGCCAGCCCATCTGTAGTGAGCTACAGTCCACCCGTCCCCACCTGCAGCAACAAGTCTGGAGGAAAATGTGATTGCAGAGAAGCTATGGTAAGTTTGTAGCTAGCATGAAAGGGGATCAATTAAAATCTGTCACATATAATCACTTGTTAGCTTCACATGGTTAATATTAGTCTAGAATAGTGGATAGAGGTTCACTGCTTTCGTTCTGACAGAAATGTTCCGATTTTTTTATCAACCAAAATTTTTATCCGTTCTGTTTTCCTCAAGGCTTTCAGGGAAAAACGACTTATAATTAATCATCAGATTAGCCAAAAGTAGATCAAAATCATGTACTGGCACCAAACGAGTGCAGGTTTCATTATGTCCACTCGACAATGCACAGTCATTGCGCACATATAACTTGTTAAAATACGATGCCTATTCAAAACGATACACAGAAGACAGGTTTGCTTACTTCCACATTCAATTAAAAGGCATTCATGTTAGCAGGGAATATACATCGCTAGTGTTCTCAAACATGGTTTCCAAAGTAGCCTATTTCTGATGTTGAGTCAGACGGTGGCGAAAAGAGAGAAGAACATTAGGCTATTCCGACTCCTCGCGCAAGAGAATAATTCTGCAATAAAAGACTAAATCTAACCTCAGTTACTGCTTTTGTTATATTTATATTCATTGTCGTATTTGTGTATTGATTTTGGAGCCAGATATATTTATCAAATGCTTCTGGAAATTACGTCAGATATCTGTACTAATAAAACGACAGCTATCAAAATGCAGACTAAATATTTTTTGAGGCAAAACCCAAGGGTTTGTTTTACAAAACAGATTTAATAGCCATAGTTGTATCAAATACAAATCGTACTGTCCCTACTATGTGCTTTGCCATTTGTTTGGCATTTTGTTTGATATATTTATTTGAGATTTGAAACTATTTTGTGTATTATATTAAGAAGTTATATTTTTGTAGTGTAATTATTTCCCCCAAATCATAATTAATCGGTCGATTAATCGGTATCGGCTTTTTTGGTCTTACAATAATCGTTAATCGTATCGGCCTTTAAAAATCATAATCGGTCGACCTCTAGTACACACTGTATGCATGTCTGCTGGATAATGTTGGTTTGTTTAGGATAGTCTTGCATTTCACTTTCTCTTGGTGAGAATATATTTAAAACTGCACTATGACAACATGTTTTTTGTATTTTTTCTCATTTCCCACTAACTCTGCCTTGTCGGCAGCCCCGCAACTCCTTGGACAGATTCATCCAGTCACGTGTCGCTGATGCTTTTCGCACTGCTCATCCAACACAGAAGTCTTTAATCAAATCATGTACAAGATAATTACGTTCACCAACTATACTTATATAATTTAATTTAAAGTGCCCGATCTGCATACAAGGAGTCCCTCAAGAGCGACGTGGCAAGGTAGATGCTTTGGCTTATCTACCCCAAATCCCAGGCAGAGACCATTTGAGCTGCCTCATGCTGGATGTCCAGGGAAAGCCGAAGAACCCGTAGACAGGCTTGAACCACTGACTATCATTACGCAGATTGTCCTGCAATTCAGCAACTTAGTGTGTGTGTGTGTGTGTGTGTGTGTGTGTGTGTGTGTGTGTGTGTGTGTGTGGTATACACACTCATCAGGCAGCGGAGGCCCTAATGGACCTCTCACAGTGCAGTGAGAAATGGGAAGTCTGTAAGGGGGGACAAACGGACGGACACGACAAATGTGATGTGTCCCTGCGTCTGAGGATCAGGAGGAATGGGTCCAGGCAGGTAGAAAAACAGGAAGTCCAATCTTATCTTTGCTTAAGTACTGTAGTGTCAAATACCATGTATAATGTTGTTTATATGGTATTAACTCTGCAATATTTCAGGCGCTGTGACACTAGGGTCAGTCTCTCCTGTCTAATCAGGTCCAAGGAATGCTCCCTGTAATTTATTTGGACTTGTGTTGGATCTCCGGAGGACATAAACCCAAGAACCACACCTCAAGACTCTGGCCTGAACAGTTGCAGATGGCCCTGTCCACCTGGTTTTGTTGCTGATCTACTCTCTGCATGACAACTCCTGCTGTTACTGCCCAGAACGCACCTGGTAATACATGTAGTGTTCAAAGTCCACCTGGTTGTGCTGTTGATCTGAATTCTGTCTAAAGACTCCAGCCACTGCCCATCTGACCAGCAGGTCTAGAGTGACATTTTCAACATCTGTTTTCTAACAAATCTCTTTGAAAAGGGACCCTCCAGACCCCTAAACAGCTCAAAACCATTGTGCCAGTCATAACAGTCACTAAAAACAACTTCTCAATGCATTCTGACGTTTCCAAATAGTGTTTTTTTTACATTATAGCTACACTCAAGGGAGGCGTTAAGTTGACTTCCTGATCTTTTTTGTCCCACCCATGAATTGAATTAATAACAACATTTGTTGAATACATAGCTAAATAAGATACTTTTTTCTACAATGTAGAGCTGGATGATTTCAACTTTGATCAAGTGTTATTGATTGATAATATCCAACCATACATGTTTTAGCTGTAATACAGTGAGGAAATGCAGGAAAGGTGGGAACTCTCCAGCCAGGAAGATGATTTTCTGATGGTTAGATCAGAGTTTTAATGCTCACATGGACCAAAGTGTTTTGTAAAAACCAGGCCAGCCCAGACAGAGGACCAAACTTACACAGGTAAGGAGCTGGTTAGCATTCTCTAATGTGGAATTGCTTTTGTGAATATCGTAATTGGATAAATCCAACATATAATGAAAAATAATTACTCACAGAATACTGCTCACTCTGTTTCATTTTGAGCTATGTAGGCGGTATAGTTGTCGGTCGACATATAGGGAAATAATGACAGTTAGAGTAGTCAGTGACTTGCTAGCTAGCTAAGTGATTCTACTGAGTTCATTGTAACTGGAATTCATGCAGCCAGTCAACCTGGCCAGAGGTAGCATATTAGCTTAAATATATCATCTTGTGATTGTATAAATGCTTGGAGGAATGGACGTAAATACTACACAATACTGCTAAGCCTGTATGAATTGGAGCTTGGTAGGATATCTAGCTGTCAATAAACTTTGGAGGATTTATTTACTAATTTACTATACTGGTCACGTTACAGCACTGCAGCTAACTACCTAGCTCAAAGACGAAGTAACTCGACTTATATGTCAAGGTATTATCAGAGCCGTATTTGTCACAAGGGTCTAGCATCTCTCCTACACATTTGTGCATACTGTGTGATAACGACTTGTCTTTTGTGACTTCATTTTGAGATTCATCTGTGGCAGCTTCTGGTTTAATCTGTACCTAATGAAGCAAGGTAGAGCAAATAGCTCTTAACATTATTGTGACCCGTTGTCAATCTTACTAGTTACGGTTAATTGCTATCTAGTATGGTGAATTGCGGCTACATTCAACATCACCAAAGTGACTAGCTAGGGGGCAGGCACTAGTTTCGCATTGTATTCTGGATCTTGTGGTAATTGAAATGCAAACTGATACAGACCAGCGGACAATTACTTGTTTTTTTTTCTCAGAAAGAAAGAAGTGAGGTATCAAAGCTGGGAGTTCTCTCTCCACCTTTGTTACAGAGACTCCATGATTACCCAGGAAAATCTGGAAAAGGTAATGCAATTGCTGTATGAGAATGAGTTTAAATGACTTAATGGAGTTCAGTAATAGAACGAAAGCTATTTACATTTAGCTTTTTGGATTTTTGTACAGGGAGTCCTGTATATAAATTGGATGCATTGTATATATCAATCTCAAATGTTACATTTCTTCTGGACTGCAAACAAGTAGGATGTTTCTTTTTGATGAAATAGCTTTTTTCCATTTCTCAGGAGGGTAAAATGTTGACTACTTCAGGTAATAAATGGCGCTTCTTTGTTAGGTGCATTGTGGTTCCCTGATTGTGTGTGCGGTTCTCATCTCCCTGCCGAAGCTTGTACAGAATAACGTTGTTTAATCTAGAGAAAACATCAAAGAAATCAACTGGATTCATGTGAGTTGTTCTGGACCAGATAACCGTGAGAAAACAAACCATGTCCACCCGACTTAAAGGAGGAAAGGTTTGCTTATACTATGTTATTTATTAATGTGAATGCTGCAAAATATGCACATTTTACATAATGCCATGTTTTACTGCACGTTAAGCATAAAGATATAGAGCAAGGTTTCTTAACCTAACTCTGAGTTCCTAAAATAGGATGTTGGCCTTGTTATCACCTGCTTCCTGTGTTGGGTCTAATCTAGGCCTAATCTGTGTTAAGCATCTGACTGGGGAAAATTACTATTATAATAATATAATAAAATATTAAAAACTACTTCATCCACAATCCTTTGTGAGTTAACTATTTGGCTCATAATCCTTAGCAAGTTGTGATACTAAACGCAAGCTGAATCTAATAATTAGGCTCCAACCATCTCATACTGTGCTACCTCAGTCTGTCAGGCCCAGCACCAGATGATTCATCCTCCCACCTAGCTGTGTGGATGATTGAGGCTGGTATCAGATTCATCCACCCACATCACTGTGTGGATGAGTAAATCCTGGTAGCACTATGGCACCTAAAAGAAAGAAAAAACACCCCTAACCTCGTCCATCCATCCTCTCCATAATAACAGTAAGCGTTAATTACTTCTACACTGGGATACAGAGCATCCCGAAAGTACGCAGCACTTCTTTTTTTTCCACATTTTGTTATATTATATCCATTATTTCCCTCAGAATTACAAACAATACCCTATAATGACAATGTGAAAGAAGTGTGTTTGAAATCTTAGCAAATTTATTTAAAATAAAAAACAATAAAGCATATAAGTATTCTCAACCTTTGCAATGACATTAAAAATTTTGCTCAGGTGCAATCTCTTTCCACTGATCATCCTTGAAATGTTTCCACAACCTGATTGGAGTCCAACTGTGGTAAATTCAGTTGATTAGACATCATTTTGAAAGGCACACACTTGTCTATATAATGTCCTACAGTTAACAGTGCATATCAGAGCACAAACCAAGCCATGAAGTCCAAGGAATTGTCTGTAGACCTCAAAGAAAGGATTGTATCGAGTCACAGATCTGGGGAAAGGTAAAGAAAAATATCTGCAGCATTGAAGGTCCCAATGAGCACAGTGGCCTCAATCATCCGTAAAATGGAAGTTTGGAACCAACAGAACTCTTTCTACAGTTGTCCGTCCAGCCAAACTGAGCGTTCGGGGGAGATTGGCCTTAGTCAGGGAGGTGGCCAAGGACCTGATGGTCACTCTGACAGAGCTTCAGCATTTCTCTCCAGAGCAGTGATCCTCAATCCCTTCCATGGAGGGCCTAGTGTATGCAGGTTTTCGCTTTTACCTTGTACCAGCCTGATGGAGTAGCTCACTAATTGGTTAGGATCTCCCCTCACCTGGCAGTCTAGGTCCTAATTATAGGTCCTAATTATGCTCTAATTGAAGGGAAAGACCAAAAACCATACACTAGGCCCTCCATGGAAGGGTTTGAGGACCACTGCTATAGAGAGAGGAGAACATTCTAGAAGAACAACCATCTCTGCAGCACTCCATCAATCAGGCCTGTATGGTAGAGTGGCCAGGCGGAAGCACATGAGCCCGCCTGGAGTTTGCAAAAAGGCAGCGGGAGGATTCTCAGACCATGAGAAACAAAATTCTCTGGTCTGATGAAACAAAGATTGAACTCTATGGCTTGAATGCATGCGTAATGTCTGGAGGAAACCAGGCACTACTCATCACCTGGTCAATACCATCCATACAGTGAAGCATGGTGGTGGCAGCATCATGCTGTGGGCATTTCTTTCAGTAGCAGGAACTGTGAGACTACTCAGGATGGAGGGAAAGATGAATACAGCAATGTACAGAGACGTCCTTGCTGAAAACCTGCTCCAGACTTGGGCGAAGGTTAATCTTCCAACAGGACAATGACCCTAACCACACAACCAAGATAACAAAGGAGTGGTTACAGGGCAACTCTGTGAATGTCCTTGAGTGGCCCAGCCAGAGCCCAGACTTGAACCCGATTGAACAGCTCTGGAGAGATCTGAAAATGGCTGTGCACCGACACACCCCATCCAACCTGATGGAGCTTGAGAGGTCCTGCAAAGTACAATGGAAGAAACTGCCCAAAAATAGGTCTGCCAAGGTTGTAGCATCATACCTAAAAAGACTTGTGGCTGTAATCGCTACCAAAGGTGCTTCAACAAAGTATTGAGCAGAGGCTGTGAATACAATGTACATGTGCTTTTTTCGTTTTTAATTTCTAATAATTTTGCTAAGATTTAAAACACACTTCATTATGGGGTATTGTTTGTAGAATTTTAAGGGAAATAATGAATTTAATCCATTTCAGAATAAGGGTGCAACATAACACAATGTGGAAGCGCTGTGACTTTCCAGATGCACTGTATACATTAGGCAACCAATTTGCACTGTATCAACACACTTTGTGGGCATAAGAAGTAACTTCCTCCTGGTTTTCTACAAAGGGACTGTCAGATAGTTCATATATTTAGCCTGTGAATCAGATTACCATATCATTGTGCCTGGAGTCTTGATATTGATAATTTTGGGAAGACAGTCTGATTGCCTAATTTAGTCCATTAAAAGAAAAAAAGATTTCACTACTACAGATATCTGTACCAACTCATTGTTGCCCTTAATTGAACTCGGAAACCAAAAACAGTCAGGAATGTGTGATAGGCATTCAGCTGTGTTTGCAAGCTGTGCTGTGGACTGTATCTAAGCCCCTCCCCTCAAAGAACTCAAAAGCACACTGCTGTATCAATATCATTAAATTCCCCTACCCTCGAAGACAACTTTCCTGTGAAATAAAAAATAAAACAAAGCTAGACACACGGTCGCATCGCAACACAGCGCAGACGCCTCGAACACACTTTCATCCTGTCACTCTGCCTCGGTGTGGGGGAACAAACGACACACCAGCTGTGTCTGTCTCCCTGGCTTGCCTTTGCTTCTCGGGGCGCTGCTGGCTATGCTTCTCCCACATACAAATCAGAACGTTTTTAAATGAATACTGAAAAAATGGAGGAGAGAGACAGAGATGATAATAAAGAGCAGGACACCAAGCCAACTGCAGCGTCAGACAGTAGGTTAATGATACAGCAGGGTAACTAATACCAGCCTGAGGCCTGCGACCAACAGGATTCACTGTATAAATTTTGCCCGTTGTCACGACGCAGAGAAAGGAAAGAACCAGCATGGAGTCAGCAGGACAAGTACTCTACAGATTTCTTAAAACACCTCCGTTGTCACAAATGAGATTGGATGGTAGAACATCCATAGAAAGCAGGTCCAAGTTATAGATAAAGATGGAGCGAGGGCTCCAGGTAGGCTTACACATTGTAGTTGACAAATGAAAATATTTGTTGAAATGGTGGGCTTTAGGACCATGTAGACTCCTCAGACTGGACTGTCTGTTGTGCTGACTGCCTTGGTCAGAATAGAAGCAGCTGGAGAGGACATTGCATCTGTTCATCTCATTAATGGGAGAAACGTTGTAATCCTTGTGCTAGTATGTATACCAGATAATCTCTGGGTGACATACTGGTACAATGTAGTTCATCTTGTTGTAATCCTGGTGCTAGTATGTATAATCTCTGGTTGACATACTGGTATAATATAGTTCATCTTTAGTGATTTAATTGGGCACTGATTTCTTTTGCTGCTTTAACAACACCATATGTTTCATTTCATAGTTTAAACTGCTTTTCGTGCCGCAAAGGTTGCCAAACCATTACACTACAAGCAACTGCTCAAACATTACTGCATTGCCCTCACACCGCATCTAGACAAGAGGAAAAATTGTGGAAGAATGTTGGCTATTAACACCATAGTGCCCTCAAATGTGGTAAGATTGGTCAACATCACAGACAACATGCTGACCCTTAACATGTGTACCCAAAAGTTCTGTGTTCAGGTCCCTGCAGTTTTCCCTTGTTTCCCATTGGCCACACACTGTACACTTTCAACTTATTCATCACTTACAGTTGTGGTCAAACGTTTTGAGAATGCCGTAAAATCCTAATTTTCACAAAGTCTGCTGCCTCAGTGTTGATGATGGCAATTTGCATATACTCCAGAATGTTGTTGGTGATGAGTAATTCATTTAAGCATCTTATAATACAGTTTAGAGCAGTTTAGTATAACTAGATAAGTGTTATGCATCTAAGAAACTGAGGCCTGTTAGGTTATCTGCACGATTAATTGAGGTCACCTAACACGCTGGGGCCTATCTACAGGGTTACCTAAGACTTATAAACTTGGTCACAGGGGTCAGTGTAAAGTAAGGTCATCTCATTCACAAGCCTGTGACATATATTGTTATTGTAAAGACAGGCAAAGGGCTTTTCCCTCTTAAGGAAGGGGGGAGCCAAGGACACAATGACTGACAGAATGACTGTGTAGGATTTACAGAGGGCACAAAGAGGCCATGGCTGTTCACATTCTTATAAACATCAGAATAACTCACAAAATAGAGAAGATACCTGATAAGACTGTAATCTATTATATATTAGACTGTAATACAATCACATATATAATATATGTTTTATGCCATTCAGACAAACAGGACAGGTTACTAACAGGATAGGTCACACAGATCTGATCAAGATAAGGTTACCACAGGTCATTTAGGGAATCTGTTGAACAACAGCATCTTCAAGCCCATCAATATAAAAATATAGGCTTGTGGGAAGTTCTCTCTAGACCAGAAGGTGTTAGAGTTCTTATCAATGACGTAATGCCCATTCCCCAGCCCTATTAAAGGGAAGAGCTCTCATGAATCTGGGACACTTCTACGCCATCAATTTTCCATTCTGTTCCTGATGATTTTGTACCTGACCAGTGTGATGCTTGCAGTGCTGATTGATTAAATTATAAAGAGATAGAACAATCCAATGCTAACTGACTTAAAGACAATGCTTTTTGACCAAAACGTTTTCCAGCAAAATAACCATCTTTTTCAATGTCATGAAGAGCGATCAGATGAACATTCATTGGAGTAAAAGTACTTTTCTGAGTAACTCTGATTTCACAAGTTTTGGAAAGTCCCTACTTAAGACCAAATTGATCAGGTAAAGGGAGTTAACATCTTAACGGTGACCATGATTGATATTTCCTTACTCTTTCTAAATGTTTAATTATAGGTTACTCTTAAGTCTAAAAAAGTGACAGTATTGCAACAAACAGGGTTCTATATCTATGGTTTAAGCTTAACTGAACAGAAAATCATATAAGTTCTTACAAGGAATGTATGTATACAAAATATAATGTATGTTTTATGTTATAATTGGTGGAACAATAGTTTGGCTGTTAAAAAGTAAGTCGCTGGTAAACCAAAACTTCACTTTATGGCCTTAAATACAATGACATGACAAAAACCAAATCACCCCTGGGCCACTATAAGAAAACTTACAAATCCTGTTGGGAACATTTTGGTGTGAATCCTTAATCCATAGCATACTCTTGTGCATCACGCACAGGTAGTACCTTGACCTTATCACCCATGAATGTATAGCTCTTTGCAGGGTGGGAATTTCAGCCCAATGCATCATTCTACTGCATTGGTTCAGCAGCATCATCAGGGCCCCACTGTCATTCCACCAGGCACTGCATTGGTTCAGTAACATCATCAGGGCCCCACTGTCATTCCACCAGGCACTGCATTGGTTCAGTAACATCATCAGGGCCCCACTGTCATTCCACCAGGCACTGCATTGGTTCAGTAACATCATCAGG
>JACXGM010008685.1:5911-28707 GCA_016801145.1 Umbra pygmaea | reverse complement strand
AATTGGATTCAACCAAATTGGAAAACATCAATATGACTCAGCTAGGGTAGACAGATCCTGTTCTCAGGCCACATCAAGTCACCTGACTGAAAGGATGTAAATGTTCTTGGTAGGGGCACAGGTGCCCATCCCATTCTGGCACTGATAGGTTCCTTTCGTGTCTCTGTCTCTCAATATATGTATTGGGATGAGAAAGATGGGACCTGTTTTCCCTCCATGTATGCTATAAAAGACATGCTTGACCCGGACTCTGGTTGATTGTTACTCTTCTTGCATAGCTATTTATTACCAAAGTGTATAGCTAATAATGGATGATATTAACCAACAAATGTTGTCATGTCCAAATGCCCTTGAGCCTTTGTTCTCTATGCTAACCCCATAGCAAGTGTGGGAATGTCGAAGATCAATCACATGCTTCCTCCAACCATCTGTTGCCAAGCCATCCAATTCTTATCACACTGGTCATTCATCAACGAAGCTTTGATACATGCATGGGAGTTCACACATTCATGAACTATTCATCAGTGATAAGAGGGCGATGTGACAATGTACCCACATTCGACTGCCCACTCATGCTCACTAGGCAGAACTGTACACATTTAGCCTTTCCCATGCTGAACCCTCATGCATCATCAGAGTTAGTGATGGGAAGTTTGATTCTTTTTACTGACTTGTATCTTTGGATCTCATTCATTGAAATGAAATAAACTTTTTTTATTTGTATCGTTCATTTGCACATGCACAGATCAATATGAAAGAAAATAACCAGAATATTGATCTGTACCATAGGTACTGGATCATAGAAATAATAGGCCTTCACAAAAAAAAGGAAGAACGAAATGAATTAACCAAATACTGGATCATCTAAGTAATACCTGCGCAAATCCAAAAACATTTATCTCATATGTCTGGCAGAAAGTTCTACGTTTGAGGCAATAAAATAAATGTAACTGTCAGTGTGTGATCGCTTCGATCCCGCATGCTGGAGTATTATATATATTATTTAAACGTTTGTTCAAGGCAGTGTGCATAGGCAAAATGTAACAGCCTACTGTATAGTAAATAATCAATTAATTATAACGAAAATGTTCAGTAGCCAAGCAGTAATATTGATATGTGTGTAGTAAACCCAATAATTTAAATATCCAGCATCATATGACTTTGTAGGAATAACATTTAACTTTACAACTTTACAAATCCATATGTAAGCAACGATAAAGGTAAATTTGTTAAATTTGTAACATTTGGTCAGAATAGTTAAGTGGTACATTTCTGTGAGTTTTCAGTCTCTCAGTCTACAATGATGAGCAAGCATGCGCATAACCGTACTGAATAATAGAGTAATGTGCCTGCGCCAAAATGAAGGTTATGAACGATTCAGGTACTGGTACCGAGTATACTGGATCATAGAAGTAATGCACCTGCGCCAAATAGAACGCTATGAACAATTCAGGTACTAGTACTACAAAGTAGTATTGGATCATAGAAGCGATGCGCCTGCGCAAAAATGAACAACTCATGTACTACAAGTACTGAGTACTATACTGGATGATAGAATTAATGCGATTGTCTCGGATTTGACAAAAATTACACGTTTGTCGAAGTGCTTAAAGCAGAGCTAGTCAGTGAGAAATCCAGCCTGTGGTGTCATAGACATACATTACAGTGAGTGCAGTATAGACAAAAAAAATTTAGCTCCCCAGAATTAAGAGCCCTTCTGCTGGGTCAGCACCAGTAGACTAGATGAAGTGAATGTAGAGAATATCAAGGACAAAACATGTTAAATTACGAAAATTATGAATATGATGCAAAGATGATTCGATAATTTTATCTGTGATTTAAGACATTTGTAAAAGTAGCAAGTCAAGCACACAGAGCGGAATGCTAAGAGCTCATTGGATGATTGTGCTGTCAGTAAAAATGAGGACAGGGATGTTGGTTGAGTCTACAATTAGGATTGGATTCTAAATAGCAGCTCTCTCGTTTAACCAGAAAAGCATACACACACAAGTCTTTTCGACTTCTCACAGAAAATTTTTATTGAATTAGAATATATTGTTAATCAACTATTTTTCTCTGCCTGAATATGGTTTAATATTAATATTTGTTGAAGTGTGTTTGTTTCCATTGCTGGGAGCTAATTTAGCCAGTCCTTAGATTATTTCATTATTAATCTCAAACAGGTTTTCCAAACAGATTATTCTAAAATAAATGTAAAAAAACTCAAATTAAAAGATGATTCAACCAATACTGCTGCATAAGTTAAGTGTAAGAAAAGTTTTGCACCTCTCAAATGAACAGTATGGTGGCTGGTGAAATGTGGGTAGCAGCCTAGCTGACGCAATGTGTCTGAAACGGCCCTCCCAAACGGTAGAGTAAAATTACCTTTTGGATTTGATGAAAGATGTAACTCCAATTAGATTCACTACAGACATTCGGAGTTCAGACACATGTCTCATATCTCTATTAAGTCTGACAGCACAATGGGTGTATGCAAGTCTTACATTATGTACTGTAGCATTAAAACACTGGTATCGGATCAGTACTCAAAGTTCAGTTGGCTACTCGGATCGGTATCGGCAATGAAAAGGTGGCATCGGTGCCGGAACGTCTGATTAATGAAACTATACGATGTACTATTAATAAACGTTGAATTATCACTGTGAAAACAGGAACAGGACTCATGGACCAGAGGAAGAGTGTTCCTTATGGCCCTGCTATTAGAGTGACATTTGCTAAATCCCAAACGTACCACTCCAGTCCAAATTCTGCATCTTTGATCTCTTTTTGAGGGAGCAAAGGTGCCCAAAGATGTAGGGGCTAATTTGACCTTCCAATAACCACTTCAAGTGAATGTGCACTGGTGCAGCCTCTGCTAACAAGTTGCAAAGGAAGTAGAATAACACAACTATTAATAGATGTGCACAATGATATGCAGTGCATTTGTTTGACACATAATAATTTATTTATTTTTATGCAATTTTGAAATGTTACTTGGGCTTATTTCATCTTAAAAGATAGGAGGGATTAAAAAATTACAAATGCATTCTTGTTGTATAAATTAACAGTGAAACATTAATTGCACTTCAAGTCAGGAGTATTCTGAAGTTGATGGTTTACTAAACCCCTAGCCACCCTGGGGGAAGTCACCCTCTGAATGTCTTTAGTAACACATAACAACAAAGGGCCCTCTGAGCGAGAGGGTAAGCTGTAGGGGTCTGTATGAGATTCACAGAAAGAAAATCATTCTGAAATAATTTCAGTTCCCCTAATCACAGGTGTCACAACGATGCCATGGAGGACAGAGTGTCTGCAGGTTTTTACCCATAACCTCTACTTATATTTCTGTGATTGATTAGGTTACTAATTGTTTAGGATCTCCCCTAACCCGTTTGTCTAGAGCATAGTTAGGCACCAATTGAAAAGAACCACAAACACTAGACCAGGGATCTCGATCCCTGGTCCTGGAGAGCTACTGTGATTGTTTTCACTCAAACCAAATTTACCACACCTGATTCTAATAAACATCTGTTTGACTGAATGAGGCTACCTTATACTGTATACAGTTGGATTGAAAACCTACAGGATGGTAGCTCTCCAGGTCCAGGGCTGGAGACCCCTGCACTAGGCTCTCCGTGAAATTGGTTTGACACCTGCAACCTAAATGAAGGTCAGGAAGATGCATTTTCAGAGTGATAGACTGTAGCATTCAAGAAACAATAATTAAGATGTATGTGTGCAGACCCTACCATACAAGATCTCAGCATAAGAAAATATAATTTTATAATGATTTTATTGTCCCAAAGGGAGATTTTATTTAGCTGCTGAGTTTATAAATAAGATCCCATGCATAAACATACACAATACGGACAACAAATATGATATCAATGTCATTCAAATCATCTGTAGGATACACTGTGCTCAGCATCCTTCCTATAATGTCTGCTGGTTTTACTTTCTGATGGAAAGAGTATGATATAAAGGTTGGCATTTGGCATACAGTTTGGTAGTCTAGCCTGGAAATGCATGGTTGGTAAATAGTCTATAATCTGGGTCCCACATACTATTCCAAACTCATGTGGCAATGTGTGTCATCATATTATTTGGACAGTAATAATAAATACAGATCCAAGAAAAAACAACATAGTCTAGCTTTAGTATCGAATTTTCACTACATGATAAAATATTTTACTTTAAAAGCATTTGTACTTAAATTAAAGTTAGAATCTTTATTCGCTATAAATGAAGACTCCAAGACTCCTACTGTACTTCCAAAATAATCTTGAATCTATTATAAATGTCATACCGTTTCACAATGAAAAATAATACGTTTTTTGTAGAATATTTGTAAACGATTGATTATGCGGGCTAAACAACCCATTGTAGACTTCAAACATAGCACCTTTAGTTATACATGGATGTCCAGTTCTCGCATTTAGAGCAGTCGATTCATTTTGAGAACGTTTACATCTTCCATCCCTCAGCAATTTACAAAAACTGAGGCAGGGTATATTCCGTTTTCTTATTTTATTAGACTAGTCTGTAGCTCTGATAAGATAAGGACAAAACGCAGAGCAGACTTTTTAAAGACTATACATACAACACGCAAAGATGTACAACTTATTTTAAAATATGATGTAGGGTCGAAGGCTCTAGGTTAAACTATCCATGAAGCAGATATCGAGTGATCGATCGATGCCACAGTGCGGTGCGCCTGAGATGCGCTGATGCAGAATCAGCAGCAACCGTGAAGAATATGAACAAGGACAATTCCACCGCAGCAGTATGCCGAACATTTTCATGCCAGAATCCACCCATTTAGGTACATATTCATTCTTCTTGTTGTAGACTGCTCATTACATTTATGCATTATTTTTGAGTGAAGATAACTAGCTCCTCTGTAAAGACATTTACAGAGATTTCTGGGGGGCTTACAATGCACCAAACCGACCCCCACGGGGACTCCGAGAAAGACAGAGAGATGCTACCACCTGCCTGAGCGTACAGTACCCACGCTGGCAATAAAACTACGTCCAGCTGATAAGCCTCTAAAAAGTACAGTGCAAATGCATGATTTTAGGCATGCATTATAAGATGTCTAATCGCAGCAACAAATGGACAATTATTCAATGTTCACTAGACAGCTCAAATGACTCTTTCCCATATCTGAATGTTCTAAAATGTAATTGGCAATTCTGCCACTGTTTTATTGTAAAGTTTTAAATAACATCCTAAAATGCAATAGGTACCGACTCTCTGCGAGTGAACATAACATTATTACATAGGACATATAGGTAATAGGCACCTTTTTCATAACCACATGCAGGCTAAATCACTGCGATATTAGAAATCAGTTAAGTGATGCTACTTACCTATGCGACTTAAACTTTCTGACAAAGTTCTTCTCAACTTTTTCATTTTGCCGATTTTTTCAGCAGGTTGCGATGTCGGCATCAGGTCACACATCTCGGCGGTTGGATTACAGTAAGGCAGTCAAGGATCTTCACACAAATGCGGGGAGCACGGGGCTTCAACCAAGGGTTTCCCTGGTTCTAGCTGTCAAGACACCGGAAACGTTTAAATTAACGATTTAGTTTTCAAAAACACATAAGATATAGTAAATTCTTGTCAGGCGTACTTTCTATCCAACTAAACTACATTTTTAAAGAGGAAATGTTCCACAATCCAAAGGTTTAAAATAATCATCTGAGGTTTTGTGTGCTCTCCCTAAAACTGAACGAATGTTCCGTTATTTTTCTTAGTCGTTCTAACTCTCTCACTCCCTCCGTGCTCTGCTGCTTTGCAATCTGGATGTCATTTTTGGAATACTCTCAGGCTTGCGAGGAAGAATGAAACATACACCCAAGCTATAAACCCCGCCCGAGGTGCACAATGATTGGCCAAACAGGAAATGTATATTCGGTGATTTGTCCTCGAATCTATCAGTTATGCTTTGGTATTCTCTCATTACTCTAAAGCGCAGACCGTAGTGACTGCATTCTTGCTTTTGAGGTAATCTAAAGTAAAAGTTAATGTGTATCCTGCGATGTTTTGAAACTTCTAAGACGCAGTTGGTTATTAAAATACGTCGAGACCATTTTTACGAAAGTCATTCTAATTTTATATATTCAATTGATAATTTAATTGGGCAATATAGATTTTAAGCAGATTTATTTTAATTGTATATATTTCTGCATCAAAATCAAGGCAAAAATAATTGTTGTTCTTTTCATTTGTTCGAAATGGTCGTAACACGAGCAGCTGATAAGATATATAACGGTCGGTTACAGTGAATGATACTGTTCATGTTTTATACCAGCTAAATCATCTTGAATGTCCTCAGACATACTGACTGATAATCTGAACAGAAAAAGCAGAGTGCAATTACACACGTATGACATGGCAGCAATTATACAAACATTATTTCCCGTCCTGATGTCAAGGGTTTAAAGCACAGACAGTGTGCAGCTCCGTACAGCCAACTTTCTACGGAAACCATGGCAGGAATGTGAAGGGGTTTGTCAAGGCCAAGTGGTTTTATGTGGCGCATTCCTCCAATGGAAAGCAATGTCTACTGTCCAGTCCAAATCAGAGCTTTACCTCCTTGATTCTGTTGGTTTGATGGCACAGGGTAATACAGTAAAATATACATTACCTAAACATGACAGTGACAAGCAATTAATATTATGGCGCAGACAAACTGGCACTCGGGCAATATAAAGTAGTCTATGTATTATTAACATTTTGATGAGTTGTTCAGTCCTAAACTAACAAACTGCATGGTCTTTACCATGGTCAACACAATTAAAGACCAACTGCTCTGGTCTGGTTTGGCCTTGTACTGTATTTGACATAGGGAAATCCATTGAGGCAGGACAGGCCGTAGACATTTATAGCCCCTAGATGAGATTTGGTGAAGTGGGCCCAACACCTTGTGGCAAAACAGAATGCCTCATCACAGACAAGAGAAAAAATGGATTCTAGAGTCATCTAGAATTAATATTAAAGGGGAACACTGAACATTTCTATAAGATGTCTATGTTCCTAAATCCCTTGAAGAAAAAATGCATGATGTATGATAAATGTCAGATGTAAAAAAATGTTCTAAACCACACAACTAACAACTAAAAAAACAAACTTTTTTTACCAAATTTATTGGCTTTAACATGTTGTGTTCTTTGTGAAAGAACGTTTGTTTTTATGCAAATCCTTGTTACTTCACAAAGTTCTATCTAGTGCATTAGTGTGAAAAGATCCATATAACCTTATGCCGTAGCACTTGCGCTAGTTCAACCCTGCTCTTCCTGAGTGAGACAGCTGCCCGATGGGAGACAGTCAAATCATTACTTCAAGCAATTTAGGAACATAGACAAAGTTGCACTGTTTAGAATTTTGCAGAGTGAAAACAAGCTAATGTCCAATAGTCAGTCAGGATACTGAAGCTAAAAATAGTTTGGATATTTCAGCAAGAAAAAGATCTCAAAGTCAACCAGGAAATACGTACAAGAAAGAAAGAGAAATGTTTTGGAATGGTCATCTCAGTCCCCAGACTTAAATATGATTGGAGACTTCAAACATGCCGTGCATTCAAGGAGATACAAAAATATTTTTGACCTGAAAGAGATCTGCAAAGAAAAGTGGGAAAATTTTCTGCAGTATTTTGGTGGCACAAGATCGAGGGTTGGGTGTGGGACAGGGACAGACCCATCTACAGAAAAAGAGCAGCTCAGTCTTTTCAGGGTTGGGCTTGAGGTGGTAGACCTACACCCGTGCAGAGATCCCCAGCAGGCATGCAGACATGTGTATTTACCTTGGTGTCAGAAGGGGGAATGAGAAAAAAGTTGAGTAGCATGTCATGTGTGCCAGGTAGCAGGTAAAGCCAATCAGACCATTCTCTGTGCTCCTCTTCGTCCGATTGCTGTGGTAGGGGAACCGTTTGAGCGGGTCATTATCGATTGTATAGTCCCACTACCTAAAACGATGTCAGGAAATCAATATCTCTTGACAATAATGTGTTGCGCTACTCGTTAACTGGAGGCTATTCCATTACGAACCCTGACTGCTAAGATGGTAACAAAGGTCCCCATAAAATTCTTTACCACTTTTGGCCTTCCAAAAGTACTTCAGTCACACCAAGGTAGTAATTGTATGTCCAAGCTTTTTAAACATGTCTTACGGAATATGTCTATTCATTATCAGGTCTCCAGTCCATATCATCCCGAAAGCCAAGGAGCGTTGGAACGCTGGCACCACGCTTTAGGCCATGCTACGTAAATATTGCATGAACACCCAGACTGACTGGGATGAGGGGGTGCCATTTGTGTTATTTGCCATTAGGGAGACAGTGCAGGAATCCTTGAAGTTCAGTGCGGCTGACTTAGTTCTTGGTCACACCCCACTGGGTCCGTTGCAGATAATGAGAGAGAATATTATGTCAGCAGAGACACCTACCAGTGTACCAAAAAATGTACACTGGTAGGTAATGGAGAGCAGATTGGAGAGACCGTGTGACTGAGCCAAGGGATTTGGCGTATGGAAAGAACAAAGGAACCCTAGAACCAAAAACCCTGGAACAAATTTAGGGGACAACCGCAGAAAGGGGCTGCACAGCAGGCCTGTATTATTTGAGAGATAAAATGATGTTTTCGTTAGAATGAGGAGGGTCAACATTTGTTATCCCAATGTCTGCATGGGACACAGCCATTGGTCATGAGTTGATGAGGAATGCTAGGAAGCAGTGGAGGTCTCCAGAGGTGGTCTGGAGAATCAAGGAGGGAATAGGGTCGAGGGGGTATGTAGTCGGCTGACCACATATCATTGAATGCTAGATGTGATGTTATATGAGTATGGGAAAAGTATAAAAGAATGGCCACATTTGGTCAGTGAGGGACCAGTAGAGACCCAAGCCTGAGAGAATGAGTTATGGACATCATCAACCTTACTTTGAAAGTTGACAAAGTCATCAGCAGAATGGGAAAATGTTCGAGGACGGACGTGGATGATTAAGGAGAGAGCAGATGATAGAAAAGTGTTTCCCGGGGTTAAAGGATAAAGCTTGGCATTTTGAGTGATAGAAATAGAATTTAGCAGCAGACAGGGAGGAATAGAAGTAAGCGAGGAGGCATTGTCGGTATGTTAGGTCCCTCTGGAGTTTCAGTTTGTCTCCATTTATGCTCAGATGCCTGAATCCCACTTCTGTGAGCTTGCAGTCTGTCATTTAGCTACAGGCAGTAAGGAATGGCTGAGGCGGCTGGGAGGAAAGTGGTCAATGAGAGTCGTAGGCCTTGGAAAGCGAGGGGAGTACAGTGGAAGATGTAGATTCAGGAGACAGAAGGATTTAGGAGACAGGATAGGATGGAGAAGAGAGCATTTGGGGAGAGAATGAGTACGAGTATGGAAAAGCACCAGTTACAATAACAGTTAAACAACCACTTGTTACCACCAAGGTCAGCAGAACAGCATCTCTGAACACACAACACATCAAACCTTGAAGCAGATGAGCTACAGCAACAGAAGACCACACTGGGTGCCACTCTTGTCAGCTAAGAACAGGAAACTGAGACTACAGTTTGCACGGGCCCACCAACATTGGACAATAGAGGATTGAAAAAACATTGCCTGGTCTGTTGAGTATTGATTTCTGCTGCAACATTCAGATGGTTGAGTCAGAATTTGGCATGAAGAACCTGAAAGCATGGATCCTTCCTGGTGTGGGGATATTTTCCTGACTTGGTTTGGACCCCTTTTTTTAAGTGCCACAGCCTACCTGAGTATTGTTGCTGACCATGTCCATCCCTTTATGACCACTGTGTACACATCATCTAATGGAGTTGTTCTCAAACCTCTCCTCTGGAACCCCCAGACGTGATACAGTTTAGCTGTAGCCCTGAACCATCAGATCAGATTCACTAATAAACAACATGTTGATTAGTAGATACGTTGAATTATGTGTGCTAGCTCAGGGGTAGTTCAAATACATGGACTGGCTGGGGGTCCTTGAGGAGAGGTTTGAGAACCACTGACCTAATGGATATTTTCAGCAGGAAAACACACCATGTCACAAAGCTCACCACATCTCAAACTGGTTTCTTGAACATGACATTGAGTTCACTGTACTCAAAAGGCCCACACTCACCAGATCTCAAACCAATCGAGCACCTTTTGGATGTAGTGGAATGGGACAAGGATGAGCAGCCAATTAATCTACAGCCACTGTGTGATGCAATAATGTCAATACAGACCAAAATCTCAGAGGAATGTTTCCAGGACATTTGTGAATCTATGCCACAAAGAATTAAGGCAGTTCTGAAGGCAAAAGGGGGTCCTAACCAGTACTAACAAGGTGTACCTGATGAAGTGGCCAGTAAGTTTAAGTATGGGTGTAGGAGGGAAGAGAAGTCAAAGTCTTCAGACAACTGTGAATACATTTGTATTAGTACTTCAAGATATTAAAGATTACATTATGTCATGAAAAATCCTTATACCATGTCATCCCATAATATTGGAGTACAGCAAAACCGATACCAATACTAGGGAATTCTATGTGGAGTAGAGGGATAAGTCCCTGTGGTGAAATTAGTAGCTGCTTGGGGTAGAGGAATAGGAAGTCAGACTAGCCTACCTTGCCAGGTCATGCTCCAGGGACTCATTGTGTTTGATTATTTTCATATTTTCTACAAAATACATAAACTTACCTGTAGGTTTCACAAACATTCAAGCAGCACTGTAGATACTATACTGTATGGTCATGTTTGGTTCCATACATTCGCAGAATATTAGGGAATTACATAGTCAGACATTTGTGACACACATTAAGCCTAGAGCTGGCACAAATGCCCTGGAATGTACACTGCATCCGGAAAGTATTCAAAGTGCTTCACTTTTTATTTTAATTTTGTTATGTTACACACTTATTCAGAAATTGATTAAATTCATTATTTTCCTCAAAATTCTACAAACAATACCCCATAATGGCAATGAAAAAGAAGTGTGTCTGAAATCTCAGCAAATTCATAAAAAAATTTAAAAAAGCACATATACATAAGTATTCACAGCCTTTGTGATGACACTACAAATTGAGCTCAGGTGCATCCTGTATTCACTGGTCATCCTTGAGATGTTTCCACAATCTGACTGGAGTCCACCTGTGGTAAATTCAGTCAATTAAACATGATTTGGAAAGGCACACACCTGTCTATATAAGGTCCCACAGTTAACAGTGCATGTCAGAGCACAAACCAAACCATGAAGTCCAAGTAATTGTCTGTAGAAATCTGAGACAGGATTGTTTCAAGGCACAGATGTGGGGAAGGGTACAGAAAAATATCTGCAGCATTCAACGTCCCAATGAGCACAGTGGCCTCCATCATCCGTAAATGGAAGAAGTTTGGGACCACCAGGACTCTTCCTAGAGCTGGCGGACGCCCCAAACTGAACAATCGGAGGAGAGGGGCCTTAGTCAGAGAGGTAACCAATAACCCAATGGTAACTCTGACAGAGCTCCAGCATTTCTCTGTGGAGAGAGGAGAACCTTCCAGAAGACCAACCATCTCTGTAGCACTCCACCAATCGGGCCTGTATGGTAGTTTCCAGACAAAAAGCCACTCCTCAGTAAAAGGCACGAGAGCCCGCCTGGAGTTTGCCAAAAGGCACATGAAGGACTCTCAGACCATGAGAAACAAAATGATCTGATCTGATGAAACAAAGATTGAACTCTATGGCCAGAATAGCAAGCTTCATGAGGAAACCAGGCACTGCTCATCACCTGGCCAATACCATTCCTACAGTGAACCATGGTGGTGGCAGCATCATGCTTTTCAGCATGTTTTTCAGTGGCAGGTACTGGGAGACTAGTCAGGATCGAGGGAAAGATGAATGCAGCAATGTACAGAGACATCCTTACTGAAAACCTGCTCTAGAGCGCTCTGGACCTGGGGCAAAGGTTCATCTTCCAACAGGACAACAACCATAAGCCATAGCCATAATAACAAAGTGGCTACAGGACAACTCTGTGAATGTCCTTGAGTGGCCCAGCCAGAGCCCAGACTTGAACCCGATTGAACATCTCTGGAGAGATCTGAAAATGGCTGTGCACCGATGCTCCCCATCATACCTGATGGAGCTTGAGAGGTCCTGCAAAGAAGAAAGGGAGAAAATGCCCAAAAATCGGTGTGCCAAGCTTGCCGCATTATACTCAAAAACTTGAGGTGGTAATTGCTGCCAAAGGTGTTTCAAGAAAGTATTGAGCAGAGGCTGCGAATACTGATGAACATGTGTTTTTTATTTTTAATGACAAAACCCCATTGTCATTATGGGGTACTGTTTGTAGAATTTCGACGTAAATTAATTTAATCAATTTTATCCAAATGTGGAAAAAGTGAAGCGCTTTGAATACTTTCCGGATGCACTGTACAAATGTATTTCTTCTCCACTACTTTCTTGACCACTCCCCTTGCTCAATTTTTTATGGGGGAAATCTATTAAATAGTGAGTCAATTTGAATCAATTTCCTCCAGTCCGAGGGGCTGCAATCAACGTTTAAGTCAGGTCTCCTGTTTTTTTTAGGTAAGGACATCAGGATTGCACTGGGCATTTTTGAACAGCATGGACTATTTCTCCAGTGTGTGCTTGTTTTAGTGCACTGCTAAGGGCTTTAAATCCATTTACAGGTTTCTTGCCATCAATGGACTGACCAGCCTATATAATTGCTATAAAATCACCTATTTACAAGACAGAGGTTCTGGCTTTTTGGTCATACCACACTTTTTAGTTCAGAGGCCTGTGGTACCTATAGTAAGCGAACAGGTAGGCACCTTCTCTCGCATGAACTGATTTCAGTCTGTTTCCATTCTTTAGAAGTCAATAAGAGTTAACAGTTTACTTTAAAAGACAATTTATTAGGAAATGTCAGAATGAGAAAATGTTAAACTGTATTTACAAAATTTCTAGCAGGTATTAGTCACGTGAAGCAAAGGCTCTTTAAATCACACTTCACAAATACAATCCACTCAGTGCCAAGGCTACAAATGGCAATACAAAATATTATAAACTCTCAGATTTTCCACCGTTTGTTTAATTATTTTTTCAAACAAAGTAAAATAAATCAATCAAAATGCATTCTATTATGACTGGTAACGTTTTTGACGGAGATGAGTTATGATAATAGATAGATCCGATGATGCGTGTGTCAGAATAGGAAGTGGTGCCATTAATTTAAAACAGTCAGCAGGACAGGAAAGTGGCCAGCTCAAAGAAGATGTAGCAAGAGCAGGGTCATTATTTTCATCTTAGAAGCTGGTTTACTCATTTTCAAACTTGCTGTACGGGTGGTCAGAGTCAGGGATAAGACCTGTAAAAAGAACCAAAAAACAAAGATACAAATAAACAAACATCGGAGAGTAGGGAACTGAAGAACAATCATGATAAATCATTGATATTTATAAACTGTGTAACTTGAATCCTGCATGCTGATTGGCTGATACCCATTAAGAGCTGATCTTAGCCTCGATCATGGAGTACCTGGACACGGCACTTAAATCTGGTAGATTGGATATTACCTCAAACCCCTGAGATGCCTTATTGCACCTATAAACCAAAGTAACTAGAGCAGTAATAATGTACTGTATTTGATGTCATACCCATGGTGTAGGGCCACATTATACCCCAGCTATCAACAAATCAGCATTCAGGATTCAATCCACCCAGGTTATAAATTTGCAATAAGGCACAAGAGGGTGTGGTATATGGCCAATATTCCACATTGAGTTGTTTTTAGGCACAACGCATTGCGGACAGCAATATACAGCACCACACCCTATAATACATTGGACTGTACAGAAAATCACAATGCATCACACAGAGGCTGTGTTCATGATAGGAAATGTGGTTCAGGCCCGTAGGTCTCCAGGGATTGACTTGATGACAGCAAGACAGACAGCCCCCCCCCCACACACACGCATGCACGCGCACACACACTCCCGCGCACACACGCACACACACGCAGATTAAAATTATTGTGGGGACCTGAGAAATTTCTCGTATCCAGAATACATGTTCAGGGTTTCTCCCAGAAAATGTGTTAGTTAAGGTGGTTCGGTTATCTTAGCCTTCTTCTCCCCGCGGGGGGGCAAATCATCATTGTCTAAATATGCATAGGTAATCACATTCACTGCTTATGGATGGTGGTGACAATTACTAGCTGTTTGGACGCATCACACGTCACATTTACTATTTTGCGACTGCATAGTTAAGGCGGCAGACGTCTCTTGTTAAGGCGGCCACCTTGACTGCTAAGTGTCTCTATTACCCTGATGTTCTCTATTACCTAGCTTTAACCCTTAACCTAACATTAACTTTAACCTAAAAAACCTAACTTAGGCGGTAGTGTCTAAACCTGGGCTCTTCAACATGAACTCCGGGGCTACCGCGGGGAGGGAATATCAAAGATCATTTTCTTTTTTGTAGCAAAAATGGATTTTGTGTGTGGCAAATTTCTATGTTTATTGCAAATGTTAATTATTATAGGTGATGCTCTTATGTAAGTGACTTACAATGAGTGCATACATACACATTTAACCCTCTAGTGAGCAACATGGGACAATATTTGATGAAGGTCCCTGGATTTACTAATGACTTGTGTTGGGGTCCTTGGACAAAAAAAAGGTTGAAAACCACTCACCTAAACCAGGGTTGGTTAAGTTATTTTTTACAATGACTAGTTACCATCAATATTTGTTTTTTATAATCAAAATACTTGTCATCGGTTAATCCCGAAACCTGGCCAAAACCTAAAAAGTAACCCTAATTTTAATTTCATACCCAGTTGTGTGTTTTCCTCTAAACCTGAAATGAGATTTCCCTAGCAGGTAGCGGCAAAGAAAAACAAAAAAACTGGCACCCACATTATGTTCCAGATTTAACAATGTTTGTGGAACATTCAAGTCCCCACATGTACACAGAGATGTGGATCACATGCCAGCCAACCAGTCCCTGATGTATGCAG
Organism: Umbra pygmaea; assembly: GCA_016801145.1. Lineage (NCBI taxonomy): Eukaryota > Metazoa > Chordata > Actinopteri > Esociformes > Umbridae > Umbra > Umbra pygmaea. Next base: position 13,706 of record JACXGM010008685.1, on the reverse strand, counting down.
ACTGCTTTAAGCAGGATTCATGTGATGGAGACTTCCATTAATCACACATTTATGTCATCCATACAGATGACCTGCAACAAATACCCCTGGGACTATGTTTAAACAACCATCACATACAGCACGGCATGCATTATGATTACATACACAATAATGAATGATAACATTATCCTCTTATAATACACACTTTAGAAATAAAGGATAGATTGAGTTTTGTAGAGGGCTGAGTTTGCCTGCCGTTTATTCACTTCTTATGGTATTATAGTTGTCCTCCTCCTAACACCTCATTATACACTCATAGACCTAGCAGAAGGCAGTGTCACACACCTGGGACCCCTTTTACACAGCAGTTTGTCTTACAGCTGGCAACATTTCTTTAGATAAAATTAGAATTGCATAATGCCAGAATCTTTTCCAAAAGTCATAGCGTTTCCCCACATCTCAGTAGGATGAATCATAGAAATTGGTGTGAAAATCACAAGACATAACTTCGTGCCAGACTTGGTGTAGTGGTCTAAGATCCCTACACATGCCCCCTGGCGAGGGGGGTTCAAGCCCCTGCTCATCCAACTGTCTGTGCCCTTACTCTCTCTCCCCCTACCTGTCTCCCTAGATTCTGCTTCCTCCTCTCCTGTCAATAAAAATTAATAATAAAAAATTCCCAATTGTCTATTTTTATTACAAAAAAATATTGAAGACTGTATCTCCCATAATATCTATTAATGTCCTGAATCTCATTGCCCTAAAGATGGCTGATTATACCTGGTTATTTAAATACTCTGCTCCCTTCTCTCTACAAAGCTGTCTGACCCACTGAATGAATCAGCTCATGAAACACATACATCTTGTTAAAAAAAATCACAAACAAGATGTATTGAGACTAAATTAATCTGCAATGAAGTATAGATAAAAAAGTAAACATGTCCAAATATCTGAAAGGTAATGAAATGAACTGTATCTGACAGCAAAGGATAATATATTGTGAAATAATTAATTTACAGCTAGTTAAGGAAGCATTGGGCTAAGTTGTCTTGCTTATTGACATCACCTTCACTGAATAATGGATTTAAAATCGAATGTGAATTAATGCTGATTAGTATAAAAACAATGTGCTAAAGGCTTTTCACATTACACCTAAAAAAGTACTTTAGTTCAGGTGGTCAAAAGTAGGTTCAAAAGATATAAGGTATCTGACAAAATAAAGATTATTACATTATCCCATTGTCTCAGAGTCAGAGGCTAAGCCTAGTCAAGCTCAATGGAATATCATAAATAGGAATGTAGGCTCCATGTGTGTTTAGGAACCCACCCCTATATAAGGCTAGACTATAACGAGTACTAGAATAAAACTAAATCAGATTCAGAATCAATTTCAACTTCATAACAACTAAAAGCTGGAATGTACTATTATAGTTGTATTAACTGTATTAGCATAAAAGTAAATAGCGTATACGTACCATACTTCTTGCGGATGTCATCATGCCTCACCTTTCTCTCCACCTTCCTGTAAGAGCAGAGGACATGTTTATTGTTTTCAACATGACAGTAACTAACACTGTCACGTGTAGAGAAGACATAGCACAGGAGAAAACATTTATTGCATTGTAACATAGGAACATCTCTATAATAGATCTGCCATAATAGTGCAAATAGAGTTTCAAAACATTAATTTTGGGTGCGTACAAAAGTGCATCCTAAAATGCAGATCATCTATTGGTCAATAGAAGTGAAGAGAGTCTCCTCAAGCTAGCGGCAGATGGAATTACGCCAAACCATGAGGAATTTCCATAGAAATGGAATGAATAGAAAGGCCATTTAACTGTTTGACTTGGTCATTCGATTAGTACACAACAAAATGACGATTTCTGTTAGTTGTCACGGTTACAACAAGTCAGTGGGGCCGTGTGTCGCACTCACTAGTTTGAGTTTCAGTTACAGAGTATTGTAATATTAGCATTTACTGAATATATTTTGATTACTTAACACTAGAATTATGAAGCAAATAAATCCAGCACTCTCCACTTCCTCTTCAACAAGGCAGGATACTAGTGAGCTAGCGACTTGCCGCAAATCGGATTAATGCGGAAGTAGATCTTTACAATGGAATGGTACACATAAAAATGGCTGCCGCTCTTACTATTCTGCTACATTGATTTGAATTGGAATGGCCATTCTATATTTATTCTATTTCTTGCTTTTTGTTGCTACTACTTTTCAAAAGTTAGGCCGATCTGTCCTAAAATGTGCATCCTACAATATAATATTTTGCACATGATACACTGACCATTTAAAAAAAAGAAATTAAATAGGGTAGACTGGCATTAGCACGTATAATTACTATTTCACCATCCATGCTGTCAAGTGGTCACACAGGGCACACCTTGTATGTCTAAATCAAACAACTGTGTGCACAGAGACGTATTTCAGTTTAACAGGGGTGTAGAACTTTGCTGGTGAGAAGGCAGTTATGAAGCTGTTAAAATCAATTTCTTGAAAAAGTGATTCATATAAGATAATGTTTCACTTCACTTTGTAGCGTTTTATTACACACAAAAGCAACGCCTAAAATTCATGACAGTTATCAAAAACAGACCTGTGATTGACAATTTCTGTTGAAATGGGAAAGTTAGAAATAAAATGATTAAAATCAATGTACACCCATTACAATTTTTTATGTACTGATGGTATAAGTGCATAAAAGGGAATTCTTATTTAGATTCCTCAAGGAAATGCATCAATTAAAGAAACCAACGAACAATGGTTCGCTTCGTCCCAGAGGAGTACTAGGTATTTTTCTCCTCGGATATAGATCGATACGGTATGCTACCCAGTGGGAAGTTTATAGATTGTCGCGTACTGGTGCGGTGCTGTAACGGGAAAGAGCCATTAGTCTTCAGCTGCAACCACTATTCCCATTAGTCTATGTATATAAGTCTTGTTTTAGTGTTTGGTATCTGTCCGACATTGTTGCATGTAGTTATGTGTGTTGTGTTACTGAATGTGTTTTGACCCACTGAGGTTAATTTGTTTTTGTGTGTTTTCCATATAAAAAACGTTTGCTTTCAGTATACTCCTCCACACACCAACATGGAATATTACAAACAATATAATATTTAATATTATTAAATGTTTAATAATCTTCTTGGAGCTAGTGGATCTTTGCAACATATCCCTTTGTGTATTATTATCAATGAGAAAAAAAAATACAAAATTAGAAATATGGATAATAAATACCTATACACAGACTTAAAATAACGGGTATATTGCAAAATTTAGATAATTGAAATATTATCACATCATGACCGAAGTGACAGGATGGTGACGTATTGTTAAGTCTCAGGTAATTCCCTCCCATAATATTTATCCAGGGAATAGTGATGTTGTGGAGAGTGCTTACCGTTCATCAGATCGCTGTCTGATCTCTTCTCTCCTCCTTGCCAACCTCTCCTCATCTCTGTCAGGACTGGTGAGACAAAGTCAGCATTACAATTACGTTAAACCATCGGTGGATGTCAGGCACATGTCTGAGAACAAAAGAACTCTCAACAAATCCACGTTTAACATAATGACTTCCCAGACACATGACACGGTTAGTTCACTTCAACATTCCTTGTACAGTTGTAAACAACAAAACAACAATAGCTGTTGCTCTTTGCGTATATGCTGACAAAAAGAAGCATGTATCTCATGTCCTGTGTTGCTTTGCATTTATGCAAAAAGTGAGTTTCTTCTGTGGAAATATTTTTTGTTGTGAAAAACAGCACATAATTTCATATAGATATTATTTTTGTGCTAGTTGGCTATATCGTTGTAAGACCTCTAGTACTTTAGCATGCAGCCATCACAGTCAGATAAAGGAAGTGAGCTCAAAGGATCTATTGTGCGCCAAGACATTCTCTGAGATGAATAGCCCTCGGCAGGTGTTATACTTTGTTAATAGTATCTAATATTGAATTAGAAATGTGCCACGATATGGAGCATGACAAAGCGTGTGTTTGTCTTCCAGTCTTTCAAGTCTAGTCAGGAAAAGATGACTGACACATTGAGCCACTGCATAAAAAATTGCTGCCAACTACTTTGTAAGGGCAAAAAGGATTTAATTGACATTAGTGAATATTTCCAGCACCACTCCCTTAATGAAAACAAGGTGAATTCCAAACCACGACAACTGTCTGGAAACGCACACATTACTAGAATATGATTTAAGCCAATCAGCATCAGGGACAGTTTAATAATGAATATAACCACTAGATGTGGATGCTGCATGTTAATTTATATATATAACTGTTATTATACATTTCATCTTGCAGGCAAAACAAACTATTAGTCATATCAGCAAGTTCTGAAAGACATGGTGTGCAGGTTTTCCTACCGCCATTCTTTTGCAATTTCATGGAATTAACCCCTTAACACTGGGCAAGAACCTTAGTCAATTATGTGACATAACTTCCTGTCTTACCCTTGTTGACGTTTCTTGCAGCAACAACAGCAGCAACAGCAACAGACTAGGATGCTAAGGATGATGGTCCCGCCCACCACTGCCATGGCGATAATCAAGGCTTCAAAGTTCACTGGAACAGATAAAAGATAAAGATGCTTTACAGTGTTTTGACCTTTGACCAGTCACAATACACTAGCCTTTATCAGGACAGAAAAAGTACACTGAACAAAAGTATGCATGCAAAATATTGATCCTATATTCCATGATCAGAAATAAAAGGTTAATTTCTATACCACAAGCCACCATCTCTAATGTTGTTTTGGAGAGTTTGCACTACTTCCAATTGGTCTCACAACCACAGACCATGTACACCCCAGGGCCCTATAATTTCTGCGTTGCCGAAATTGGTTTCCATGACTTCATCCACAGACATAAATACAGAATTCAGGAAAATAAAAACTATTAAACATATCAATATTTGTATGCAATTATAATATAATAATAGAAATGTATTACCACCAAATGTTTCCCCCTGCAAGTGCCAGAAATCTGGAAGTACATTACACTGTGTATATAGTGTGTGAGTGTGTATGTAATGGATAGAAAGGTCATTGAACTGCTTAGCGTGGTCATTCAATTAGTACACAACAAAATGCCGATTGTTGTTAGTTGTCATGGTGACAACACGAGAATTGGTTTAATGCAGGAATAGGCCACTAGATCTTGCAATGGAATGGTACACATAAAAATGGCTACCGCTCTGACCATTCTGCTACATTGATTAGAATTGGAATGTCCTTTCTATCCATTCCAATTCTATGGTACATACTTTATATACGTGCTCTCCAAACAACAACATTTCAACTGACAGAATGCACATATCACTCAAACATTGTGATGCACTTGATCTATCAATGCTCATTCCTACCCTCTGAATTCCTCAAACAGAAAATGCTTGGTTCTTTCTATCACTAACATATCTCATAACTTACTTACTGAAAGCGCTATTGGAGCTTAAATTGAAGACATTTGTTTTTGAACATTTTCAAAAAATTAAAAGGTGTGCATCGTTCACCACGTTCCCCCGTCTAAGAATATATAATTTTTATCGAGATTGTACAGACATTCTAGGAGCTATTGAAGCCTGAATCTGATAGAAAGAAGGCTGCCTTTTCTTGACACATTGAACGCGCCAATTTCCAGCGCTGAGATCGCCTCGCTCTCAGTTGTCTGCTGCGGTACAGTGCTGTTGATCCTCCATGACCGGTAATATTTCCGCTTTGGTGCAGAAATGGCTAAATAAGGACTGTGCAACATTGTACAGAGTTTTCTTCATCAAACTAAAACAAACAATTAAACGTTTCGTTTACGAGCCACTGAGATTTGAGAAGCCAACGTCTTGTCGAATCTCCAACCTAAAACTATCTTCACCGCAGCCGATTTTAACCACACCAGCCCAGGACATCCACATTCAGCTTCCTCAGCTGCAGTATCATTTCAGGTTTTCACAATCTAATAAGTTCATTACAAACTGTGAGAAAATCTCAGGGAAGCATACTGCTTGTTGGTCTTCCTCAGTAGGTTTTTAACCAGATTGCGCTCTGGTGTTGTAACCCTTTAGTGGGCACGTTTGATTGCTACTGGTCCCCTGGAGATGAATGCTGGTATTAACCGTTTTGGACAGATGGCAGACAGTGTGGTATAGTGCATTCAGTTTGATGATGTCAACACTGTGAACATCACAATCTTTCATTTTATCATGGTCATTTGATAGCGGAGAAACTGGGACAAGATCCTGTTGCCAATTGTTGTGTCATTTATTAATTCATGCCAAAATTCCACTGGCCACAACTAATGGCATGATGTAATCGAAGGAGATGTATCATACTGCATAAAGAAAATCGTTGTCACATCAGATACTGACCATTTTCTCATACAAAACCTACACTATTTTCAAACAGACAGTTATCACATTCACATAACATAGTCTGAATTTTTGAAATATTAACAATTTTCAGAAAATATGACTGATCATGCAGAAAATATTTATTTTATTTAGGGATAGCGGTCAGGTAAAGCCATTAATTATTACTTAATTGTGTGTGCCCTTTTTCGATCATAGTGTTAACTGAAATACCCAAGTGGCCCTGACTAAATGTTTACATATCCTTGAATAATTGGCCTTTAATACATTGAAGTTGATACACACAGGTTTAAATGGCATCAAAAAATAGGTTTCCACACCTGTTACTTATATGATTGTAATTAGTGTCTGTCAATGAGTTTCATAGCTCTTGAGAGACCCCTGCACATTTCATCCAGGTCTGTAATGATTTTGCTGGATACTGAGCCATGAGAAAAGCAAAAGAACTGTCAACGGTCCTACGAGAAAAGGTAGTTGGATATAAAAAGATATCCAAAGATTTGGATAGGCCAATCAATACTGTTCAAACTCTGATAAAGAAATGGAAATGTAGGGGTTCTGTTGATACCAAGCCACGGTCAGGTAGACCAGTGGTTCCCAACCTTTAATGACACGGCACACTTGGGTGGGACCAAAAATGTCAAGGGACACCAACGCATTTTACGCCTAATAATTTCAAGTCGCAAAAAAATTGAATGTTGTAGCTATGGATATTGCGTTACTGGAAAAGGTTGTAGCTAGTAGCAGGTATTCATTGATCAAATTCATGATATATGGTAAAATGCCAGTATTAAATGTAGCTAAAATTGCAAATGTGTGAAGTTATGGAGTGGCCTTCCGTGGTGTAAAAAAATTGGGATGCAAATTAATGCAAATAGTACAGACAAAGCACACATTTAACATTTAGTTCAAAACAACTAAGTTAATTAATATCAAAGTCAAGGTAAGATAAAAAATAGGTTCAATATCATTTAATTTAACCAGTTTCATATAAAGAATACACCTAACATAAGTTCATGGAAACAATAGGCAAAATAAAAGTGTATTCCTAACATCCTTTAGTCCCTGACGAGCAAACCATACTTCCAATCAGCGCTCACATTCACTCACACACACCTCAATCAAAGTCAAGGTTGACACACTCCACTAACACACTACACTCTGGCCGTGTTTACATTCCGATAGAATTCAACAACATTTTCAAGTTCGCTCGAGCCCAGCTCAAGAAGAGACACAATGGTAGTGTGTAAAATTGCCAGTCTCTCTCGAATTCCAGGTGACCACCAGAGGTAGCGCACGAGAATATTTAGAAAATTTCCACCTGGGGCTTTGCAAGTGACCCGGGAGAAATGTGTGTTGGGTTATTCTTCATGTGTGTTGGGTTATTCTTCATGTGTGTTGGGTTGTTCTTCATGTGTGTTGGGTTGTTCTTC
>JACXGM010008684.1:0-21760 GCA_016801145.1 Umbra pygmaea | reverse complement strand
GTCTGTCCTGTGCCAGCCTCTTCTGGCAGTCATGCAAATGCAGGCCGTACAAAAACACACAATAAAGCCTGCTCTGCCAGTCGACAGGTGATCCAACGTATACAAAACAACCAGGATGGATATACTCAGCCCATAATGGGATGCATCTCCATATGCTATGATGGTGTTCCTTTGCTCATTTCCTGGAAACAGTATATTATGCAGACATATTGTAAGCTAAGAACCTGATGTTTCTCATTAGTCTCCTTTCAAACTTATTAAATTGTATTCTTCACTAAATAAAAAACACGTCGCTGTAGTGCAGATTGTAGCTTAGCCATTCGGGTGTAGGTTAAGCGAAGCCATTCTAACATGTTCACAGGCATCTAGACACAAACGTAGAGGAGACAGTTTCACTGTGTGTGCAGGCAGATATTCAACTACAGGAAGCCAGCACACGAACTTACCCACGCACCCAGTAACACACACACACACACGAATACGCAACACACAGTGTTACATCAGCAATAAAAAAAAAGCTACATGCAGTACATATTGCCTACCACACGTACACATGGCCAACAACTATATCACATTACACACAAACACACACATGTTATTATTATACCCCCCCCCCCAATTCACCACACTGTCCTCCTTCGTTTCCAACGCCTCCTGAAATAGCCTCCAACCTGGCAGTGGGGTGATGCCTACTCACCATGCACCCCCTTGCTAGTACCCCCATATTCCCTCCATTTAGCACCCCCAACCCCCCGGCGCTCTGTTTTTGCTGGGCTAAATCCACCCGATCCCAAATAAACCCCCTGGAAGACATGAGCACACAGCATAGCAATCCAACCATCTGCAGAAGCCACTTTAAAACCAGCAGAGTTCAACCATAATAAACCTGCTATCTCAAAATATATGATTATTAAACCATATATCTATCTGATCTGGACAGTTCTATAAGAATGATCATTAAACTATACATCCATCTGACATGAGTAATCCTATATAATCTGATCTGGACAGATCTATAAGAATTATCATTAAACCATACATCCATCTGACATGAGTAATCCTATATAATTGGATCTGGACAGTTCTATAAGAATTATCATTAAACCATACATACATCTGACATGAGTAATCCTATATAATTGGATCTGGACAGTTCTATAAGAATTATCATTAAACCATACATCCATCTGACATGATAGTACTATAAGAGTAATCATTAAACCCTATATCCATCTGACCTGGATAGTCCTATAAATTATAATTAAACCCTGTATCCATCTGACATGATAGTCCTATAAGAATGATCATTAAATCCTATATCCATCTGACCTGGATAGTCCTACAAATTATAATTAAACCCTGTATCCATCTGACATGATAGTCCTATAAGAATGATCATTAAACCCTATATCCATCTGACCTGGATAGTCCTAAAAACATTATCATTAAACCCTATATCCATCTGATCTGGATAGTCCTATAAGCATGGACACACTCACACACACAACCTGTAGCGATTGACTCATCCTGGTCACACAACACTCCCATCACCCACATGATCACACATTAAACCCCAATGAAATGCATCACTGCACAAACAATGGTGCAAACAGTTCTCGCCCACTGGGCCTCACTAGCACAGCTCACAGCTTTCCATCCATGTAGAGCGTTGAGTCAACAAGCCACTTATGTGGTCAACCAGGTACGACCCTCTGACCAGGGGCAGCCTACTAAGGCCACAACAGTTTAGTATTTGCAGCTTGGAGACACAGAGCTCTTCTTAGCGGTTTCAGGTTACACTGCCCCTCCATGCCCTATTACCACACACACACTCTGCCACACCGCCGAACACTGCATTGTATCCAATTAGAAGCATTTACTGGTCAACTGTTGGTAATCTGCACACATGCGCTGACAGTTCACACACACACTAATATCCATAGGCCTGTACATATTTTTCTGTCCTCTGTACATTTCTTTTTGTATCATCTGTACATTTGCATGTATCTTTTTTAGTCTACAATGGTAGCAACCCCTTCTTTCAGCCCCTAAGCCAAGAATAGCCTCTCTGTCCCTCACTCTTGCTTGCTGTGTGTTTGTGAGATAGTTGTGCATTAGACATCTGACAAGACAAATATTCTCATGTACCCTGTAAGTACTCACGTCTGGGTTCCCGGGGCCCATCTACAGTCACCTTAATAGCACGGTGGTAGGTTGCCACTTGAGGGGGACCAGTGAAGACTGTTATGGTCAGAGTGAAACTCTTTCCTGGGGAATAGAAAGAGCCATGGTTGGTAAAGGGCATGTTTCATGAAAAACATCAAAAACGAGCATGTGTGAGGGTTTATTGGATTTGTTAATTAATTGTGGAAATAAACAGAATTTTGTGGAACATAAGTACTTTGTTCATAACCACCAAAGTCGGCTTGCTGAATGAAAATTGCCTCCTGATAATGCAACTCTTTTAAGTTTGTGAAACCACCTCTTTGATGGACTGAAATGTGCCCATGATTTAAATTATTGAGAGAATGTATTCCAGATTGACCAAAAGGCATACAGCAAAAGTTTATTGTTCAACAAGGCCGATTCTTGCACGAGCTTCCTCGAGCTCTGGCATCTGCATTAAAGGCGCTTGGAGAGTGCGCAAAAGTACGTGTTTGGTCCTCTGCTATGAAGCAGCGCTTTCATAAAAAGAGGCATCTCTTATAAAGAAACTGTTAGGGGGAAAGGAATCTTGGGGTGGGGTAATTGACTACAGAAATGAAAGGTACTTTTAATTCGAAGACTAGACCGCTTTCCATTCATCAGTCTGCAACTATTTAAAGTGTAAAATGTAAGGGAAATATGTGATCTCGCGGGCCAGGGGCCACGAGGAACGAGAGGGAAGAGAGACGTTACTGGTGGAATGTCAGCTATGTGAGCCCGATTTTGTAGAGGTGTGTAAACAGGCAAGCTTTAAAGGTGTCAAGTCTTAAGGTAAATGTTATGGTCCAGACCATTTGTCATTTAAACGTGGGAAGATAATTGTGCAACATTGAGTGTGGCTGATGGTAATAGGATCATATTCTGATTAGAACGTGCGTGATTGAGTGATTGTCTGTTAAATAAAATACTGTGGCAATCTCTGAGCATCATTTTAAAATGGACGTAGATTTTAGTTTATAAAGAATTTTCAAAAACATCCAAACATTTGAAATAATCATATTGCGAAATGGATTTTCCCTTGGCTGATAAAAACGGATTATTCTCCATTTGAAACTGTTTGACATAGGCCTAATGGTGGTGCGCTCCCGGAGATGAATTGCGGCGTGATTTCCAACTGATCTGATTCTCAAGTTTACCTAATGTTATTTATTAAAATAGTTGAGTGTTTAAGATATATAAACCAAAATTATGTGTAGCCATACTCAGGCAATGAGTCAGTGCACTTGAGGAACACATTACGTATTAGTTCTAACATAGAAATGTAATAACTACAACAGTGCGTGACTCCGCTCACCTCGTCCGCTCCTTCCCACAAACCGCAGGTCGTTGAAGCGGGCAACTTGGTTCTTCATCACCGCAGACGCGTTCCTCAACTCGGCAGAGAAGTTTTCATCGTTCCCTGCCATCACTGTCACCAGAGTTCCGTCCGGCACATCACCTAGTGCGACAACCTGAGAGAAAAAAACACGGTCAACCCGAGTCACCATGCTAAACCAAACACAGACTGCTCCAAACCGCATCCGGAAGAAGAATTTTCGCATCATAAAACTCAAATTAAAGACCAGATATCAAATTCATAGAAATCAACACCGAATGCCGTTATTTTAGCTGAGTATTTGGTAAAAATATGGGTCTATTGTAGCTAGGTGGCTGGGTTAAACAAAATCTCTTCTTTGCAGCAAGCTTGTAAATCCACGAAAATGAAAACTTCATTTTTATGAAGGTTAGAATTAGGTTTAAACCTTTGTTATATAATAAAATTCCTCAAAATAATAATGAATTACTACGCATATTATCTAAATGAGCATTGCTTTAATTAGTTATGATAACATAAACATGATTATATTTTGAAGCCACTGAATCTAGCATGTCCCGGTATATAATACATTTCTTAATAATATATTTTTTCTGCATTGCATAACCTTTTACAAATAAGTAACATAACATAGACTATAGACTACCTAATATATGCTCTCGATATTATTGCCTACTGCGGCATTTGTATTGTTTTGTATGGTAATTTTGGGGCCTATGATATTTCGGTTTCTGCAAATCCCAAAACTTTTTAAATTTTAGAAAGTAAGCCCAATGCAGAAAATGCTACAAAATTATTTTGCCAAACGAACTATCACTTTGGCAGGCCACAATGGTTCTACAATTAATTTACGCTATTTTAATTAGCTACTACACATCAGGGCTCTGCGTAAAAGTCATTGTATAGGCTACTAAATTCCAATAGCCCAAAGTGATTTTTGCATACTCAAGTAAGCATACAATTTTTCATTATACTCAAGTTCCCAACTAATACGTGGTAACCTGCATGAACACATAATTAATTCCATATCATTTAATAACTGTCCATGTGTAATTAATGCGTAATTTGCCTTACCTTGAACGCCACAGGAAGTGTCTTGTTGCACCTCCAGTGTGAGGGCAGCACAGAGCAAAGGAAGTTCGGGCTGTCTGTCCGGACCAGCTCGCCTGCATGGTCTGCCAGGACGTCCACCACATTCCTGGCCTCGGGTCGTGTCCTCAGCGGCCCAGGGGTGCCCATGGTCCCGCTGCCGTCTCCAATCTTGCTGCAGGGAAACGACGTGGAGGGCGGTGTGAACCGTCTGGTGGTGGTAGGGTCTACGGGAATATGCATCACAACAGCTTGGGTCAAGGCCACTTCTCTATGGTTTTTGAGGACTGATGTTTTTTGTTGGTTTATAGACAATTGTCCACTTGCTGACACTTGCTCCGTTGGTCTCGGTCAAGTCCAGCAGTTTACGCGAAAGAGCTGAGCACACGCAGCCCGGGTTAATCTATCACGAGGAGTAATGTGAATTTCAAAACTTGTATACTCTTGCAGAGATGATCCAGTTTGCTGGTTGCGTGCTATTTTATCAGCTCAGTCTGTAGTTCCCTGAGAAACATTGAGTTGCTTTCTGTTTCTCACGACTAGCCTACAGCAAAACCAAGAAACCGCAAACTTCGATCTAACCTCTTTCTCACAGTGCTGTGCTCTGGTTTATATATTGCGACTCACGTTCTATTATATATATTCAGCATTTAATGCGCTGTCGGTCCCAACTACAATTGTAACTGCATAATTGAAACAATTAATCTACACTCCTACAGTGATCAACTTCCAAAAGTAAAATTACAATGTCCAATAGTTAATGATGTCCAATGAAAAAACAACTATAAAATCCAGTCGTTTCGCAATATTCACAAAAAGCTGAACAGTAGAGTTGTACTTTTTAAGCTTCAACTTTAAAACGGATTTTTCTCAATATATGAATTTTCCATCGGCGACTGTATGCGCCCCTTCAAACAAAATGTACTCTTCGGTTTTCGCCCGTTTTTGCGGCGTCTAGAGATGTTGCCTACTAAACAAAGTCCGATAGCTAATAACAGGGTATGCGATCAGCAATTCACAGTTCTTGACTCGGAATTCGAGACGCAGAAGTCCAAGACCGAGAATCCGGTGATGGTTTCCCGTGAAGAAGTTTTTTATATTCAATGAGTTCTGTTCCTTCGTAACAGATGCCCTGCCACTTGCCACGGGTTATCCTTATAGTGAAACTAAAAAGTAAGTCCCGCTTGAGAAAATATTTTTTTGATAACTTTTCTCACTAGTTTACACTATTTTCTAAAATGCAGGAGACGTTCACACGTCTAGTTGTTTTACAGGAGAACGTAACAAAGGCACGCTTGACTGAGTGGTGGTGCTAGAGTGAAGAGTGCGGTGATATTATTTACTCAAGTCATTTTAGTGTTTTGTGGTTGGAGTGTGGCGATGACTCCACCAATGAGTCGCCTGGGTTGGGCTTTCACTAGACCAATCATAGTCTCAGGAATATAAGCGAAGTGAAAGCGCTCCATGATACATTATTGATATGCTGTATTTGTGCATGCTTTTCTGCCTTGTCTGTTTAGTTGTCTTGATGTTTTGTACTGCTATATTTTTATTTAAAATTATGGCGACTGATTAAACTATGATAATTGTTCCTTTACATGAGAGCAGCAAAAATAAGTAATAGAAAGACGTATGCTTGTCCATTATCCCAGCAAAACGTTTGCAGGGTGAACAGAAAATCATTTTTGCGTAGGCTACACATTTATTTGGTGACTAAAGAATAGACCAACATTTTTCAGGAAATGTAAGCTCAATTTTTCCACGACAGAATAACATTCATAATGCCCACATCAATTTTATAATGAATCAAATGAATATCTTTGCCTAGTTTCATTTAATATAGTGGGTGTTTGATGTAGTGATGGGGTTACAAAGCTACTGACAATATGTTGAATAAAACATATTTAGCCATACGTTTGCCCTTTTTAATTTTAGACTTTTGTTCTTCTATATCAATGTTTATGGGCTAAATTAGATTAAGAATTATAATACCACATGGCTCTCCATACTATGTATAATTTATTGTGTTGTGATAATGATTTGATTACTCCCAGTTTAAACAAATTAAAGTCTGTACACTTTCCCTGTAGGCTTACACAAAAACGTACATTGTGCCAAATACCTACAGTAACCACAAACAATTATGAATTGAAATCTCATGATCTAAAATGTTACTTTGGATTGCACATGAAACGACACCCCTCTGTTCACTCATTCCCAGGCAATGATGGTTCATAGACACTAGTTGGCGCATTTGTCTTTGTCAAATGAACCGACTTCATTACAGAATGGGTAGGCTATATGGAGAAAATCAGCCCGAGAAATGGCATTTACACCAACAGGAAATTTTCGAAAACGCAACTTATTACCAAGACAAGAAAATGTGTTTCATAAAATACTTTTATTCTCCTGTCTCGAGGTTATTTTAATTATTTTATTTTTTTGATTATTGTGCTGGAATTTCAATTCGGATCCCAAATAAAATACAAGGTCTCATTAATCGAACTTACCTTTAGGAAAATAAAATCATTCGATTCTTATTTGTTTAATGACACGTTTTAGGTTCTCGCATCTACTAAGTGTAATTTAACAATAGCGAACAATTTAATTCGTAAGTAATAGTCTTTTTATAATTTATTTGAATGTGTATGGTATTGGTGCACAATGCACGATAAAAAGTGAATAAACACATATTACATATGTTTAGCCACGATGGTAGTTATTTAGTCAATAAAATAATGTTCATTAAATCATTAAGAAGATTACATTGAATCACATTCTTTTAGAGTAACGTTTAAAATACAACATACATATGGATAGCCTGTTGAATTACCAGGTATTTAATAATTGCGGTTATTTAAATGCTGGTAAAATGTGCACGGCTCCCAAAATAAGGATGGCAGAAATAAATAACATACTGTATAATTAAAATTCGTTGACACATCGAATAATGCATTGAAATAAAAAATGTAATAAAAATAAAGAAATGCTCATAACGTACATAAAGCAGTGGTGGGACCACAAAGTTATTAGCATTTAATTAAATTTTCCCAAACATCCGTATATATTACATGAATACTTATTAATTTATACACTTTAATTGGGGTTATTAACACTCAGTCTACTGGGGGGATTTTAACTACAATCATTGTCTAAATTTTCATGAGTATCCATTAACTTGTTTTTTTAAATGATTGTTTCGAGTGTCTGGATCAATACTTTTTACAAATAGAAATATAAAAACCCTTCTGCTTAATAATATCCACAAAAACATCTTTATTTTAATCTCCGTTTCTGTGGAGACATAATTATTAGTGATACATACCACTAGAGGGTGAAGGGAGACATAGATCAGTTATTTCGACCTGAAACAAAGATCTTCTCCCTAGATATAAGCTATAGCCAATTACTGTATTTACTCACTAAATATTACTTTTCTGAACATATCATATGACTGTACAAACAAATATCCTTACAGGCTACACTATATACAGAAACCTGTCGATTTTCTTACAGTTAGTGATATAAATATTTGATAGAAATGCAACACAGCACACATACACTAGCTGTTTGGTGTGTAGACTCTAAAATCTAGAGAAAAAATATGGGGAGCCTGGAAACTGTTCAAGGGATTTTGACCAGATAGACCAATACTTTCAAAGATGAAGAACGGTTACTTGTTATATGTAGGCCTAAAAACAAAAAAGAACTATATGCATAGATGTAGTAAAAACAGTGAATGCATTCTATGATACCTGTAAATACTAAGTAAAGCTGTAGTCTAAACAGAACCACCGTTTGACTGTACACTGTACTGGTGTATTTTCTTAACGAAACTACATATCCTACTGAAAATTAAGCACACATTCCAGAACAACCATAAATTATTCAGAAATATTTTAAGGATTTGGTGGTGCTATAACATTTATTTTAAAGTAACTTAAATGCTATTTGAAGCAATTCCATCTAGGCAAATGTCGTTTCACAAAATACTGTTAATTCCGGCTGTTAATTACATGAATCTATTTAAGCAATATTTTTGGTCAATTAGTCTCTGGGTCCCTTTTTGAAGTTAATGGAATCAGCTCGTGTAAATTAAAATATTGGAGGGTTACACAATTCTAGAACAGGATGTCAAAATGGTTCCTCACCCTGAATGCAGTCTATGGGCTAAGAGAAACTTCATGATTCAGTTTTCTCTCAACAGCCATTACAAACCACAGCTGACTTTAGCCACCACTAGCTGAAAATCAATGGAGGTAATGGAAAAGTAATGGGGCGTGTGAGAATGGCAAAAAAGAAAATCACCTGAAATTAACTCTATATTTATTTGATGTTACTTTAAAGTGATTTGGTCATAAACAAATATGATCCTGCAATATTTAGATTACGGTCTATACTATCCATGTTTTCCTAGTGGCGAAAACAGTTTTTAATGGCTGTTTAGAGAAAACTGAAAGATGGAATACAATAGCCTTTAAACCATCTAACATGTTGCAGTTATATTCTCTCTTATGCATATTTTCCATTCATTCATTCATTCATATTTTTCATTTCATTCATTCATTTAGTAGGAGGCCTACAAGTCCTTTAAATGCCAGTCGTTCATCTAAAATGTATATTAATATTATATTTATATTTGTATTACATTAACATAACAACAACTGAAAGATATATGACAGTAAAATGATAGTTATTTAGCGCATTGTTTCTACAAAATGATATACTGTAAACATCTATATTTTCCTTTTACTGGGTAAGCAAATTAAATAAATTTTTTCCGATAACATTAATTTTTCTTATTTCTTTGTTGCTTTTGGAAATTGATCTATACAAATCAAAAGTTTGTAGATTTTTGGCTATATGGTGTTTGAATTGTATAGGCTAATGATGCATCATTAACAATCAGACGGACTACACTCCCAAGAAAAAAACAATAATCTTGTGTTTATTTTAGATAGGAAGGTAAGCTTATGGTAGGGCAGGGATGGGAGTGCGTTTAGATTTACTGTGGATTTTCTTTATTATACTGATGTCAGACAGACAGATGCGAAGCCAGAGTCTTGCGGGAAGAGTGGCGAGGAAGATGCAATGAGAAGATTGTACACTTATAC
Organism: Umbra pygmaea; assembly: GCA_016801145.1. NCBI lineage: Eukaryota > Metazoa > Chordata > Actinopteri > Esociformes > Umbridae > Umbra > Umbra pygmaea. Next base: position 12,037 of record JACXGM010008684.1, on the reverse strand, counting down.
TTCACGCCTGCCAAGGCCCAGACCGTCAGGAAGGAAGACATTTTAAATCATATTTTAACAACACGAATTGGCGCCTAACGTATTGATAACAATTATCACACAGCCATGGCTATACACTCCATTGATATGCTGAGCGGTTGTCTGTTTAGCGCAGACTGGATAGTGGGGTGAGACCTCAACGAGATTAAGCTGTCAGCAAGCCTGTTTCTTTATGAGGAGAGAACGTGAACATTTTAATTGCCACAACCGCACTCGCTGAATGACCTCAAAGATAAAGGCCTATGAGAACACTGGACATTTGTTTAAAACAGGTAATCTTCCTAAAATCACAGAACTTAAATATTCCTTAATTATATGTCTTAATAGGATTTGGAAAAAATACAAAACCAACATGTATAATTTAATAATACAGTAGGCTAATGTGGATTAAAATGTGGGATATTACTAGGCTATAAGAAGATCGCATGTCTTCAACATTTGGACCTGTCTTAAAACCTATCGCATTTCATTCATTGCCCGCTATTTTAAGGCAATGAAAGAACTAGTCTGGCAAAATTTCATCTGTGATATTTCAGTCGTCCTCCTGCCTCTGTTCATTATTAATATATGACTACACGACCGACTACCCTGCATGTGCAGCGGTAATGCGCGCTTCGGCGCCTGTCATATTTAGACTACTATATTTCAACACGCAGTTTCTACGGTTTCAGCCACACAGACACTGAAGACGGAGCCCGTCGTGCCCCCTGAACGATTTTTAATGATGCACGTGGCTTCAGCTCAACCGAACTCCTGGAGGACATCTGATATCATACATCACCTCATGTACTACAGGGAAGGCATCCCTGGCTTGAGTGCCAGGAGCGTTTTGATTCAAACGAACTGTTTGTTAGACTTCGGCAATCAATAAATTGATCAGTCTGCTCAGATAGGTAATATGTGGCGACTAGTTGTATTAACTACCCTCCTAAAACTAAAACCCAATTGTTATTTTGAGCAACAACCTGTGAGAAATTCGTGCTAACTGTGCTAACACTCAGATGCCCCAACCACTAGTCTACCTTGCCACCCCTATATAGGCCCTGCCAAAACCTTACAGTGAAATTTTCTTGGGCTGTCCATTATTATGAGTCATATACATTTAGTATAATGGAATGAGGTTCATTTTAATCAGTTCTGCACATTTGTTCAAATTAATATGTTATGTAAGACAACATGCCTCTAGACGGCATGGATGATGCTGGGTATGAGCTCTGCTCGCCTGGTCTGTATCCATCATGATTATTACAAGCTTAGATTAAGGTTTAGGATTTAATTGGGACCCCCATTAAGGTAGATGTAGCCTAACCAGTCCTTACGATAATATTTAATTGCACACTAATAAGCGCACATAAACACAAAACACAAATTACAGCTAAAAGCAGAAATAGTTGGTTGACACGACCATTTCAGTGGCAGCAAATTACACAAAAATATAAAAACTGCTGACGCACAAGCACATTTCTGACTTGCACCTGGTGTAGTCTACTGTTCTCACTCTTAATAGTAAGCTGAAACCCCGGGAGGGTTCTGCTTTTGTAACGTATGCTTGGTGTCCGCCCTGCATGCGCCTTTGAAAGCATCCTACTCGGTCAGCCTATTCATTCTGAAATGAGCCTTCTCCAGCCTGCCCTGCAGTCGCCATCCACCACACCAAACCATGGAAGATCAAGGGGAGAAGCAATGCTTTCTTCCTATCCATTTTCATAAGGTTTGGTTGATAATGAGACGGAATGTAAAAGCTAATAGTTTGAATATCATCCCCATTAGCAGTAGAACCCACACAAGCCTATGAGGTGTAAACCTATACCTTTCTCTATACGGTGCACACCACCCACCATATCTTACATGTCGGATGTCAGGTTCTTTGATGGGCCGACATAGATATGTGAGGAGATACAAAAGTGAAATGTTAATTCTGAACACGAACCTCAGTAACCCCATAAACACATGAGTTAATTTCGGACGTGCGCACATGTGCCATTAGAGGGGATCTAAAAGAAGGGGGCTATGGGGCAATTAAGAATAGTTTGAGGTTAGATGATGACATAAGACAAAGATTTCTATCTTTAGCGGCTGTGGCGGTCGCACATTTCTGTACATTCACAAATTACAGGACAAGACTGGTCCTCTGCCCACCGAACGCATTCCTTCCGAAAAGTGTCTCCTCAAATTTCAGCCGGGGGTTTTCTGCTCAGAGGTAATATGAGTGTTCTGAATGGACGACTCCTATGAAATTGAGTTTTATTCCTCTCGGATTAAATGAGCTCTGCATTTGGGCTCGGGGTATTTTTTGAATCAATTATGAATTCTGTGGTAGACTTGGAATGCCAGAGTTGTTTACCCACCCTGGTTTTTGAAATGCAGTTTGCTATGATATGGACTTCTGCTGCTTGATATGACAAGAGTGTCAGGGATTAGTTCTGTAAGCATGATGTAAGTCATCAAAGCATTCTGTCCCCTGTACCCAAAGCCAAATCATATTCTAGCATTTGGGTGTTTACACGTAGATAATGGAGAGACTTTGAGTGGTATAATGCTTCTCTGAGAGATGACATTGAGGTAAAGATTGTTTAATTTTGCACGGGGACTCTGAGCTCAGATTGCTGATGCTCTCTCAACTGATTACATAAAGTGTCAGCACGTTGAAGTTGATTTAAAAAATATCCTGTTTGATGTAGACTAGAAAATTGGAACCACATTGCTTGTTTTTATTATACCATATCCATGTCACTTCAGATGTTAAGTGAATACATTCATTTGATCAAGTTCCATTTGACTTATTTAAATATATGATCACCAGTACATTTTTATTTACATTCCACACTTCAAATATTTCTAAAGCCTAAATATGGTTCAATCCTAAATGGAATACTTCAGTCCTCCATTAAAGTATGCTTATGATACATGAGAAAGTATGTTTTATTCAGGCCAGTTTGAATATAGTGTCTTTATATACATATATATAACATCACACATATATATCACATAAAATAATGAATGAGTCTGTGACCTCTTCAAAACCAGCAGCTAGTCTCTACGTCAGTGTGACAAGCTGAACTAGTGTAGTCGCAAAGTCAGACAATGAGCACATTCAGCTCATGAATCTTTAATTCACAGCCTACATGTTTTAAAAGGTGCAGAGTGCAGCCAAGGGCTTATTAAAGGTTTCTGAATCAATTGAGTAAAATAATGGCTGTTGGGGGATGTCTCCATCTTGTCTCTAGGAGCCGCAGTGTGGAATTAATCATTAAGGACAGAGGGCTCCAGGAACTGAGGGAGGACATTCAGTGTAACGTACAGGCCAATCAGATGACTGTTACCACTGTTATCAACACTGAGCCTTTTAACACATTCCCTTCCCTTGTCTATCATCTATCAAAAAATATGCGCAGGAACATACTGATAAGGAGGAGATGAAAAGAAGGACATAGAGAGACAAAGAAAGAGATGCTGAATGGAATAAATAAAATGTCAAGGAGGCCGGACTGAGGTCCCTTTCCTCTAGAGGGAGCTGGTGCAGATGTGATGAAGGTGACAGTGTCCTGAGACTCTCAGTAGTGTATCCAGGTCTTTTACAAACTTACGGTTAGAAGACTTGCATCAAAGGTAGGTAACTTAAAAGAAAACAGTGATATACAAAGACCGAAATATGGATATGTGTAAATGTAGGTATAGGCATTTCTGATTCGATTCAATTGACTATTCATTGAACTGTTAAATCATATATGTTTAATGATCTAATGAGGATGCAAACTCCAACCCTGTCAACCGTCAGGCCTGTCCTTTGGTAGCAGTTCAAGGGTATACCTTCAGACATACCCTTGGGACTCTGTCGACATTGGTCTGCCCCCAAATCATCTGTCAAGTACACCCACCATGACAGTTCCACAGAGCACTGTGATGTGGTAACGCGCTGTGTTTACTCACTGCAAAGCCGCTAAAAAAGCCATTGGATGGCAACGTCACAAAAAAGCTATGCTTTCATAGGAGCACTTTGGGTTGATTTTTGATCTATTTCAGTTACGTGCGGACCCTGCTTAGCTGAGCGATGGTACCCACAGTATGATATATTGTTGAGGGCAGTAGACGAATGAACTAACCTGAAAGTGGCTTCATCAGTTCTCTGACTCCCAAGATGATTGAGACTTTAAGCCATGTTGTATAATACCCACTGACATCATTGTTATTGATAAATCATACATTTCATCTCGCTCATGCTCCAATAATCACATTTGCTTCCTGGTGGGGCATCTGATTTTATTTAGCTTCATCCTTATTTGGCTCTAACTGTCCATGACCTTGGTCTCTAAATGCATCTCATAAATGCACAGATTCATCCTTCTTTGAGGTTTTATGTAAGACTTATAATCATTTCTCTTCTTTCTTTGTGCCTTTGTCTGTAAGTCTGTCTGTAAGTCAGTCTGTGCACACAAACACACATGCCCAGTATTTCTCTCAGTGTCTGGCGAGTGCTTCTGATGCAAGGAAGGCAATCTGTAATCTGTAGTAATTGCATGTTGCAGAAAAACATTTTTCCGCTGTGGTAATCGCTGCAATATGTGCCTCAGCGTTGCCAAAGTGACAGCACCCCCACCTCTAACACACAGACACACAGAGACACACACCCCGGACTGGCTGAGTCACTCTGCCTAGCCTCAGCCAACTGTGTCGGGCTACAAGAGACGTAGAGCCAGCCTCCTCTGGATGGGGAGATACGGTAGACAGGCGACAGAGGAACTAACTGGCAGGCAGCACACCTGTGGTAGTGGCATCAGTAGCAGCAGCGCTACATACTGTACACCTTCAGCAGCAGATTTATAGTTCCTCCCTGTGACAGTTTAACTGCCATACCACACCACTGCCAGAGCCCTGCTGTAGCTCCAGCGCAGTTCATCTAGCTAACCCTACCACACGCAGGCAGGGTCAAAGAAGCTTCTCCAGCTCAAAACTCTTTATTCATATTCACAGTGTTTTGATACCGTCATTCATTACAAAGGTACACTAAACGTAATAATTTCATACTTATTTTTTACAATCATTTAATTACTTGCAACTAAATTCCCTTTTTTTCTGTTCCAAATCAGTTTGCAGATGAGATTTTTATTCTATTCACCTATTAGGCCATTTGTAAGCACTTAAATTAAGCTTAGCTGAAAGTAATTTTGCAAGGTGTGTTGATCTATCTGTCGCGTGCTTATCAAGCCATCTTCCACCAGTCTAACACTCTCTGCTGTTGTTCTATGTGTGATTGTAGCACATGTGAATGAGGTCACCAAATCAACCCCCCCCCCCCCCCCCACACCGCGACCTCTACTCCATGTTCCTCATGCTAATACTGTGAGACTGTGGCCAAACTGTGGCGTTACTTGAAGTAGTCTTCACCCATCATTTCACCACTCCACCACCTCAACGAACAGCTTCTTGCTGTGTAACTGTGGCTCGACTGTGGCGCACATTTATGAACTCATTACGCACCACATCACCACCCCTGCGCCCAACGCAGCCCTAAGGCATGTTAGCTCACTGATGTTGCACTTCCTCACACTCCACAATGGCTAACCACCCACCTATGGTGGGCGGGTACAGTAATAGTACACATTTGTAGATCCAGACGATCCACAGGGAAGTTTACAGCCCTTTCCCCTGTGAGTTGAAGCCTGCTGCTCTGTACAACCCATCGAACCACCCACCAGTTGAACTTCCCTCCGTGTATTAAATGGTGTCCCTCAGAGATCAAACGCGTCGCCCTGATGAGTCTCGGAGACAGCTCGGAGCTCTGGCAGCCTTTCAGTCTGACAGACAAACACGTTTGACTGGCAAACAGAGACGATCGTTGCCTTCCCCCTGCCAGAATGGGAGTCTGTCTGTGATCCTCCGGCTCGACATCCCACACAAATATAGAAGCCCTACGAGAGCCTGAGCAAGGAGTGGGGGGCCAAGCCCGACGGCTCCGAAAATAAGTTGTGAGGCGTCCCTCTCGCACAAAGGCAGAGCCCCATAACTCAGTGTTTTCCCAAAATGAAATCGCATGTGAACCGAATATTAGGAAGCGTGCATGGCTGCCAGCAACCGCCAGACCATTATAGCTGGGCCTGTAAACCACATTTTCACCAGAAGACAATGCCCCTTTGTGCTCATGTGTGTCTGTCCCCTCTGCTCTAACCCATAGAGGAGCCCTGTACAATTAAACAGTGGTGCTTAAGTCAGGCAGATGAGAAGAGAGGGAGGTGAGCAGAGGATGTATAGACTGGAGTGTCAGTTCTGTTCCCTTGTTAATTAGTCACAGTCGCGTCAGGAGAGGGACGTGGGGAAGCCTGCCCTTGTTTAGCCTGCTGGCCAGAGGGACCTTTGATGTGGTTGCTCATGGAATGCTGTTGTTCATTCCTTCCTGCAACAAAAACCACATGCTTTTATTATTATTTTTTAAGCATAGGACCCAGTCCCCCTGGAAATGCGAAGGAACAACACAAAATATGTCACGTATGACCGGTATGGCTGCTGTGAACAAAAGTTTCGCTAGTAAGGAATTCACAGAACCACCTCGGACCGTGCCAGAGCTCTGCTCTTTGGTTCATGTTGCCAAAAAACTATTGAACTGTAAACTGGCCAGGCAGCCAATTTACCTTCAGATATTATGAATCACACACATTACCATACATCATGCATTACACAAAGACATACACATCTCACTATCTCATCTATTATCGGTGTAGCTTCCCTGGCCTGCTACATTCCTTTTATCTTGTTTGTGTACTCAAACGGAGGTCATCCCAGTTCTGTCACACTTGTTCATAGTTAAAGATGCCTCAAAGCATTTCCAGATATTAGAATCTCATTTATTTCCCCCTTTACTGGAGTTCAATCTCTCCAGCTCTGTCTGGTTCACCAATGAGTGAGACTAGAATCAAACAATGACCTAGTTCATGTTTCCTTGCAACTGTCTACGGCAATTTCCACATAGGAGATGTGAGACAACCTTTGGAAGCAGTGCCATGCTACACTGATCCTGAAGGGTTTTACAGCTGATGCAGGAAGGCTGTAGCTTAAAGAACTCTCACAGACATAAATCCTTTCATCATCTGCAATAAAAACACTGTTTTGTGCTCAAGATTATTACTGTCAATCATCAAATTCAACCCAGTTGAGATTGAATTAAATCTTAGTAAGAAAGGAGATAAGTGTTCATCACTGTGATTTTAATTGAACTTGTATCTCTTGTCTGAAGTTTTAGTGTCCAGACAGTCTCTCTCCCCATTGCCTGGAGCTCAATTTCCCTCTACATGAGTTCCTTTGACTCGCTGTTTGTTCTTATAATCTTTGTGACTCACTAGCAGTGTTGCCCATGCAAGGTTAGCACTTTGCCCCGTGTAGAGCAGTGTCGTGTAGCCTGCTTTTGCCTCCTCACTCTGGATGACTCAGAGAGCCTCTGAGGAGTCCTAACTGCTTACTAATTCACTGATTGCTGTGTTTGGCCCTTCGGGCTCCGCAATGCCGGGGTGGGCCAGGCTAACGACAAGCTAACGACGGCGACAACAACATGCGTTTATAAACCCAATCAGGAGGCAATAGTCTGGCTGGTCCTGGGGCGGTTAGCCTGATCAAACACTCTCCCTAACAATCTTCTAGTCTACTGACTGACTTTTTGGGGTAAGTGATGGTTTAGGAATGTTAACAGTTAGCCCCGCATGTCCCGTGGGATCGTCATGGGAATGGACGATGGAGTGTTGTGAGGATTAGAGGTTTGACATTGATGGTGACATTACGGTTCAGTACAGGCCGCAAAGAGAGTAGTCTGGTTTGCCAGGATTTAAAAAATTGGTTTAACTGCAATTGTGTTTTTACATAACAGTGAGAGTGAGAATTGTTTGTAGGAAACTCTGACGAAGACGACTTGGCTTTCAAAATGTTGGTGGTTATTAGATGATTAGTCTTGTCCCCAGGCTATTGTCACATATGAACCTGGGATAACACATTTTTTATGTTTGCCATATTGGGAGCAACCATAAAAGTGTGCGGTGTGGACCGCGCTGGGTTCAATACCATGTCATTTTCTTATTTGAGCTAATTTCTTTCTGGGAGGCATGTCTCTAAATGGAAAAATGTTTCTGATCATGCAAATCAATACGTGTCCATTGCATCCGGTCTATCCTGAAACAGCAAAAAAACACATTAACAAGGACATATAAAAAAAATGCTCAAAAGCATTTTAAACGTGTATTTCAAATACTTTTAACAGAAATACTGCTTATTGCTGCCTCAGACAGTGTAGTACTGTATCTATTGCGAAAGCTCAGCTGTCCCACAACCAATGTTGCAATGTAGACATAAGCACTTGGGTGCAGAATAAAAAGGTTTTGTGGTAGATTTGTTGGTAGACTAAGACGATTAAACCGTTGCTTATTGTGCTTTTCACAAAGTTGGCCAATTAAATCTGGATATTTGGTGGGAAGTCTCTGGGAACAATATTATTAAATTATTAGGATATTTATTCAGATTTTCTGTTGGTAGAGGTACTACACCAGTATTAGTCATTTCATGAAGTCAGCATTTATTCCAAGTCTGGGTTGTCCTGGACTGTTCTGGAAGCAACAGCCTGAGTCCAGCTGTGAGCTCTTACTGATTATTACTCTGAGGTCAGACTGGATGGGAGGGGGGGGCAACACGGTCATCATATTGTCAAACTGTACAGTACCGCCGTCTGACTCAGCACTCAGAGGTGCTCACAGTCAGCTGTCTGGACGCGTGTGTCTACGTGTGTGTACGTGTGTGTGAACGCAAGACTCAGTCTATGAGAAGAGTTTCAGATCCAGACGGAGATACTTAGAACCAGACAGAGAAGGGATGGAGAGACCACTTCTGCTCCATGGCTGAAGAGGGAATCCCCCATGGCCTGCTGTCTACTGAGGGATTACAGAACTGTGCAGCTGGACTGAAATAACTTTCAAATCCAAACTAAGGTTATTTTAGGTCACTCAGGGGGAAATTATTTAATGTATTTCATGTATAATGTATTGTATTTCATGTATTGTTGGACCTGCAATAATGGCTATGAAAAAATATGCCATGCATCACATCTAAGCATGAAACCTGTTTACAATCAAAGTTTTATGACATTTAGTAAACCAGTTGATGATGTTTATGTCAGGTTGTTCAAATGGCGATTTGTAAAAACAAGAAATTTGTACACGTGTACATTTCCGGAGCCATGGAAGTCAATGTTATACAACACAACACTAATGTGTTAACTTTAAACGAGTTCATTAATCAATATTTGGTGGAATAATAATAATTTTACAATAATAATAATAATAATTGGCTTTCATGCATCTTGGCATGTTCTCCACCAGTCTTTCACACTGATGTTGGGTGACTGTATGAAGTCACTGGTGAACAAATTCATGCAGCTCAACATTTTGATTGCTTGTGATCATTCATCTTTTTCTTGATCACATTCCAGAGGTTCTCGATGGGATTGATTTAAGAATTATTTTCAGTGGTTTCTTAATGTTTTCCAGAGCTGCATATATGGAAAAAAGAAATCACTTTATTTGAAATCATTTTTTGTAATTCAGTTAAATATAATTTCATATTTATTTTGTAAAAATAAGGGAGAAGTTATAAACTGGTACACACCCCAAAATTTGGTAGCTGTCACGACTATTATGTAATAACATTTTAATGAGTAGTTAAAATATTCTCAAATATTGTGGCTGGTAAAGCTGAATCACCTGTAAAATACATTATGACCACCAACACTCAATTTACTGGCATTTGCTTTAATACCTTAATATAAACGTCAAATCACTTATATCAAAATAGATTGAAGTACATTAAACAGAGGTTTTAAGTATCACTGTGAGTTAGAAGGTGTCCAAAACGTTTAGTTAAAATTCCAATTTCTGATACTTATGTAGTTTTGGAAAGTTGTCACATCTGTAAAATGTACCGTATGTTTTATTGCCCCAATGAACTAAATGTAAACAACTTTTGATTTTTCTGGGAAAGACGGAGAAAAGAGTAAAAAACATTTTTTTAGCCTGCAGCATCGATATCCTATAATTATCTGCATTTTTCCTCCACCGTAATTAAAGTTTTTTTCTTTATTGCTTTTGGGAAGGATGAGCTATGGATGTTGTACGCATGATTAAAGTTCTTGTAATGACGGAAGACACTTCAGTCTTCAAATTCAGCTTGACATTATGTTTTGTTGACCTGTTTTTGTTTTTGTGTAATTGCTTCATGTCTTCATGCTGAAAAACAGATGCATCAATTCTATATAGGCAACTGAAATTAGTCGCATGTGAAAATAAAATGATTCTGTAATAGTTCTCATGCTTTATGCTAAGTGGGAGGGTCCTACTTTTTGTTGTGGCTACAGATAGGATGTTGTTAAAACATCTGCTTAACGGTAATACTAAGCAGAGAGAGGTCACGCCTTATGAAAAACAACAACATTCCTCAGACGTTTCTTGGTAGGGTCATATGGACGCCTTCAAGTTCAAGATTATTTTGTTTCACAAGATAGCTTGAAAAAAATATATTGGAATTTACATAAAAAATTATCTTCAGTTTTTATATTGTTTACTGTAAATTAGATGTTGGTGTGACCTCCATCAGTCCGATTATAGTATTTGGGAAATGTTGAAATTATAGTTAATTACATGGTAATAAGCACTTAATGTCATGGCAATTAAGACTTCAAAACACTTAAGATTCATGTAACTTAATTATTTCCACACTTAGGTCACCATGGCGTACTGACTGGTGCCAGTACACCCTTGCCAGTCTCTCATGGTCAGCTGCTTCAGTGAAGCTGTGGTTCAGGGCACATGTTATACAACTGTATAATAAGTGATGTAAAACATTACAAGCCTGGGGTTTTTCGTATATCAATTGTCTCTTAGACAAAAGGAATGAGGTCATGTAGAGCAAAATTGTAGGGATGCCGATTTAATCAATATCACCATGAGGGTCTATTGAAATATTATCAGATCATAAGAGAAGGTAATTTAGCGTGAATGAATGACTCATCAGAATTTTGGATCAATACAATATATATATGTACAGTAGATGGGAGGCCTCAAAAAATCTAACAAAAAAATTATATTGTGATAATTTCCATCTCATTATGCAATTATCCAATTATTTTTGTCGTCTGCATACTTTCCTGACTGTATTATAGTGTTCCTGTTCCATTATTTCTTTTCCACATCAGAGCTCTCATTTAAAATAAATTGTCTAGACATTATAAATTCTGCTGACACCCCAAGTGTATTTTATCATGACAGACTTGGACATTTTAGTCTTTCACGGTACCATTTATTACGTTATAAGGCTCCATAATTATTATGTAAGCGTATAATACATATTTGATTTTTTTTGTTCATCCAAGGATGGTGTGGTAATGTATTTAGCATACATTCACAGAGTTCAGTTCCCTCAGAACTGCCATAGACAATCAGGGAGTTGCACTTAACATGCAGGCTAACTTTGGATGAACTGTGCTAAAGGGACTCAGAAGCTACGCACAGCTTTCTTCATGCTTGATGCAGTCTGTCACAATGGACCACTGGCTCAGAACCCACAGAAGATCATATTCACTCTACCCATCATCCATGCCATGCTTGCGAAGTCTACCTCCAGTTTGTTTTCAAGAAGCACATGTTGGTAACCCCTCCAGAGAAGGTTGTTGATACAAATATAAGTTTTTCCCCCTTCCAAAACAAACTTACATGTCCAAAAGAAATTTGTACTAAGAGAGCAATGTCGTAACTAGCCACATTATCAGATTGGAGACTAGCTGCAGAGAAACTGGCCTTTGTGGTTGCCGTAGACCACCAGAAAATTGTATTTACTACAACACTTAGCACAACTTTAACCTTGAACAACGTTATAGAGTTTCTCAAGCTCCGCCAAACGATTAAGGGGAGATGGGGTTTAGGGATTGCTTGACCGCATAATCACCAGGAGCCTCCACCCTTCCTTTACCTGGAAG
>JACXGM010008683.1:0-28603 GCA_016801145.1 Umbra pygmaea | reverse complement strand
GCGACACGTCTGAGTGTGCCATAGCAAATGTGTTGGATAAATGTTGTATTAGATAGACTGTACCGCATAAGACATGCTTAGATCTTAGATCATATTTAGAAGTGTAAGCGACATGTAATTTCTTGGTATAATTGTGTAATTCTGTGTCCGGTTAAAGTGTTGTACTTTGATGCGCTTTAATTGGAATTAAATATTATTCCAAATTCTAAATCATTTCCCAGAACATCTCCGGTGGAGGATTAATGGGATAGTAATTAATGTAAGTTATCTGGTTGCGGTCTGCTCCTATCTTTCAGCTGTTATTACGCACACAGTTTCAAGCTAGGTAGCTTATGCACCTTTTTCTGACTCGCGGGCAACGCGTTAGTTTCCCGGATTGCTGTAGTATTTCTTTCCGTAGCTGTTTACACACGGATAAATGATCATTTGTGAGTTCAGATGGTTAGATAGGAAATATCAACAATGTCTATACTATCAATCCTCTGTACGCATTTATTAAGCATTTCTTAATTCAGACTATTGCAACGGGATAAAAGGAAATACATTAATTATTAATGCTTCAACTTCATAAGTGCACATTAATTGTATCCTTTTACTCCCAACTACATTTTTATAATTCACATTGTTCTATATCTAGTGGAAAAAGTTGTTTCGGTAGTAGCTGCTGTAGTGTTTAGACGACAATGTTACACCAAAAATGAAATGTCGTCCTACTGAGTAGTAATATTGTCCTAAAATAATGACTTCCCGATATAGTCTACATATACAAAGGGAATAATTGCATATAAAACGATTTATAAGTTATCCATTGCAAACATGAATAATGACAGGAAGATTCTTGTCGTGTTGACATATTGTTGCTTCACGGCAGACGAGGGCTACAGCCAAGTTCACAAGCTAGCAACGTAATTACAAAGCTAACGTTGATGTCTAGCAGCTGTCTAACCCACTGAGTTACACAAACAGCCTCAGACAATTTTACACTTTATCTACCAGCCTGATCTCTTAGAAATCCGTGAAACTGCCACGGAGTATGAACATCAGAATCCGTGACAGTTCCACGGAATGGCAGAAAATTCTTTCAAATGAACACGGATCAAAATCTGTGGCAGTTTTAAGGAAGATTCTGCGATTGGCGCACAGTGAGACCTTGCTGTTAATTCGATGTAAGCCTTTCCCAAACCCCTAACCTTAACCACTTAGAAACCTTGCTGTTAACTCGATGTAACTTGTATTATGTTGTAATTTATTGTTTGTAACCATGGTTATAGTGAGTAAAAAAAGGATTAAAAAAAGCACATTTGCAACACGTCTGCATCACGTTGGTAAAGAAAACAGAATATATGCAAAGTGTCCGCATGGATTCGAACTCGCAACCTTTAGTATGTGAGTCGCATGTTTATACGCCCATCCACCATCCTCAACCTACCAACCTGCAAAATCTATGCTGTTTACACTCTGCTACGTCATGCTGCAATTCTGTGAAACTGCCACGGATTTAGTGGTTAAGGATCTGTGATTATTCTACGGAATATTCAGCCATTCCGTGAAACTGCACCGAGTTTGAAGTATCCGTGGTAGTATCACAGATTTCTGAGAGATCACGTTGTTATTTACGTGTGTCACTGCATTTTTACAGGGATTAAACACATTGTTTGTTTGGAAATCAAGACACCTTAATTATACATTTTCCGTTGTGTGGTCATAGATAACGATTGTATGGTAACTTTTCAAATGGATGATGCAGACAGGAGGAACAGACACAACATTTCTGATTGGCTGTCGCCCAAAAATGACTAGCGAAATTCGTCTCAAATTTGCATAAAAGTGGATTTCCCTATCTGTCTACACTATCACGTGACCCAATTGAAAATGAATGGGAGGTGAAATTTCTCTAGGCGAAATTCGTCTTTAAAATGCCTAGTGGACAGGGCCCGTAACACTGACACTTTATCTGTCAGTGGTTGAGTACCGGCTACCTGCGAGAAGAAGCAGTATGCAAAAAAAAGTGCAGGTACGTTGTTAGATGAAACAAAATCCCATGTTTTTCAGTTACAGACCTTGTTATATTTCTATTCATCAGGGATGTGATTTTTCCGTGATGAAAATGTGACCTACGTGAATCATGCAGATCTGTAATAAAAAGTGTGTGGGGGGGGGTCAAGAGCTGCCGGAGTGAAAAGGAGGGGATACGAGGCTGCAGGGCTCGACATTAAGGCTTGTCCGCTTGTCAAGGAGCTCGTAGAATCACTTGTCCGAATGGACAAGTAAAATTAATTGTAATTTAGTTTGTTCTCAAACACGTTTTGCTGCACGGTGGTAACATGACACAGACACACCTCTGTTTTCACAGTGCTGCAAGTGCTCATTCGCTGTTAACACTTCATCGACAAAAGTAGTCTAAAGCTATGCACATATAAAGGTTGTGATTTATTGCATATACATAATATACCATTGTGATATTCAAAGTGTTACTGATGTTTAATAGTTGGACAAAACAATCGCATCTTTTATTCAACTGCCTGACAACAATGACCGAAATGGAATGAGCACGTGTCCGAAAGATAATTCAGAAGCATTGCGCGTGATAATATTTCTTTAAAGCGATACTTTTAATAGCATGTTCCAAAAGATAATTTATATGCACAAATGTTGTTACGAGTCAGGGTTGGAAATTAGCACACGCGAAAAAAACGAGTTATTTCCCCAGTATTATAATCCACAGTAGACTATAAATTAATGTAGAAAATTTAAAGGGCAAATAATGTATTATGTGAGGGATTTAATGTGATTATGATACGATTAGGCTATGTAATGTTATTTTTTGTGATCGAAACAAGAAAAACAGAGTAACCATTTCACGCGTAGAATGTTAATGTTAAGAGCTCGTTGGTGAAAACACAGGTGGTGGTGTTCGTTGAGTCTGACTTCCTGATTGGATTCTGATAGGCGGCATTCCGGTTTGACCAGAGAATCTTAAACACGCACACACAAATGTAACGGTAGCATATCGAAGTTCTCAATTGCAAACTTAGTTGATTAACAACTGATTCTAAGTCAAGTAGCTGATCTTACTTCACCATAATATGTTTTCTTATTATTTATCATGTTGGTATCATTGCTGAAGAAGCATCTGCTTGCAATTTTGATGGGAGCTAATTAAAACAATGTTTGGATTATTTTCCCAGATGTTTTACAAACAGATTAATATAAAACAAATTTACAAATGTAAAATTAACTGCTGATTAAATAAATATTGTGGAATAGGTTACAACAGTAAAGTTTTAGGCTATACTGTAAAAAATAATACACTATATCTACGCAATAAAATTGTGGCAACAGATTACAAGCAATACTATTAATGAAATTTAACAAGACTTAAGAATTGAGTTAGAATTAATCAAATGAGATCCTTACAAATTAACCATTCAAAATGAGGAACTGCAATTATCACACAAAAATATGAGTACATTTTTAACAAAAACATTGGTTTCCTTGGACAAAAAACCCACTATGCTAATAACTACTACATAATATAATTATTTTTGATACAACACAAAAATACGTTGGTTTTATTATTTTTAACGAGTGGATTAATTAAAATAATTTAATTAAATTGGGTTAAAATTTCAAGTATGAATAACAGACAAATTTACAAAGATGAATTACAAACTCTTTTATTATTGCCAAAAACAGTCACAGAAATGGCATCTGTTAGTACTCTGAGTGAAGGTTCACTACTCTGTTTATCAACAGAACTGGAACTTTTTTAATTAATTTACACAGGTAGAAAACAGTTTCAAAACAGCCGGTTGAAAAGTTTCCCAAATTGCTCAAAATTGTGTTGTTTAAAATGAAACAATAAAAAACAAAGGTTTCCACATTTTTTAAAAAATAATGAAATGGATGTCTTAACAGATTACACTTATAACAATATCATTTTAAAACAGTTTAGGTTTTACTAACTGAATACTGTTAGTAACTAATAATCTCACTTTCAAAACAGTGCATCTAACAACGATCTCATTAAAACAGCAGTGTAAACTTTGTGTGACTACACTCTGTGTTCACTCTGAATTCTCTAGATCAAATCAAAGAGGGCGAAGTAAGCCCTGGCAAGAACAACAAGGCCTGTATGAACTTTGACCCCCCCAGGCAACCATATTCCAATGGACTCTCATTTGTAGAAGCTCCTTTCCTTACAGAGTGAACGTCAGTACTATTTATCAACCAAACTACAGTTAAAAGTATTTTTACCCTCATAGGGCAAGGTGTCAATTCACACAGGATGAGAACAATTGAAGTTTCCATAACTTTTTTGGTGTTTCTCTTTCTAGGCACAAAATGTTCAAAATATTTGCTCAAATGTAAGGTTTTTGTTAGGCAACATGGAACCACAGAACAGATTATACTTAAGACAATCTTATTTTAAGACAGCAGTTTAGACCTGAGTGACTGAACACTGTTTGACAGCGTTGAAGCATCCAGCTCCATGAGAAGTTTTTGAAATACCTCAAAGGTATATTTCATATGCCTGGGATAATGGAGATTCAGTGCATAGGTCAAACCAAGGAGGACACAGCAAGCCCTGGGAACACCTTCAAGGCCTGTAAGAACTTTCACCCCCTCTATAACGATTCTCCTTTGAACTGTCATTTGAAGCTCCTGTCTTGGTCACAATTACTGCCATCATAAGCCGTTCAAGTCCTGTCTGTTCTTCATTTTCCTGCAACAATACACAGCAGTAAGACTTAGAACTTTAGATCAATTTGTTTAATCAGTGTTGTAAGATAAAGATGAAATCCAATCAATGATATTATGGCCTCTTGAAGAAGTAGCAAATAATAATTTTGTTTTAAATTCCCACATCTGGAATATTGAAATAAAGATTGCATATACGTTGAATTCTTTGGTGAGATCTCCTGCATGTTCCCCAAGGAATTCTATCATGCAGCAGATGACCACCTCTCTTGTCAAATCAAATATGAACACTGCTGATCCTAAAAAAATGAACAAAATGAATGGCAATAGGTGAGCCACATGACTAAGCTTGGTTTCTCACAAGGTTTACTTTTTGTCTCCTCAATGTTTTGTTCCTCCCTACTGTCACCCCTTGGCTTGATCATATGGGCTTAAAAACTGTCAATATTTACCCAATTTTACCAATTAACCTGTGCTTGAAGTTACCAACAAATCTTAATGGCACTGTATTATGTTCTTTACAGGTTACATTTACATACTATAATTTAAAACTCATTTTGGTTTATTACTGTAAAACTGCTTTCAAGCTAACTGTTTTGTATAAAGTGTTATACAAATACACTTTCCGTAAAAGTCTATATAATTAATTCAAGGCAACATAACTCAATTTTTCTCACACATATTGATTTGTCAGTTTTAGTGTTCGAGTACCTAAATGCTGTCACGTTTATTATGCTTTTCCACTTTAAATAGTGTGTAATGTTGCTTTCAAGCATGAAAGCATTTTCTAGTACACCACAAAAACAAAATAAAGACTTTGTAAAAGAGCATAATACGACCCCTTTAATTTACAGAAGAAGGGGAAGTGCTACCTGCTGATCATAAACAAAAAACAAACAAGAAAAACTGATTCCTCTCACCCTTACATAAAATAACGTTTAACCAAATGGATTGCATGCTTTATCTTCAGTAGTTCCATCTTAGTTTTCAGTCTTTCTCCAAGTGCTCCTCCTTTGGCACGAAACAGTATCAGCAGCTTGGGAGTGTGAAGATCCAATGAAGACATAAATTTATGTTCCAGCTGCACAGTGGTTATTCTCTGAAATTCTGCAGTTACCTGAAATATGGAATGACAAAATATTATTTAAGAAAATGTTAGAAAAGAGACAGAAGGGACTTATTATAGATACATTATGTCCCTAAACATGATTTGCAACTCACTTGAGATTGTTGAAAAAGGGCTGGCCATCGTTCTTTAATGTCGTGCACACTTGGAGATTGATTAATGATCTAATTTCGTCTATGGGCAAATGTTTTGTTCATCATTTCCTTTATCATCTTTTCATTGTTCTTTTTCTTAAATTCTGGGACCAGCTCTTCTCGTACTTTTTCCAAAGTCATCTCATCTTCACCCACTGGGTAAGATGGGAGGTAGTTCACTTCAGCTCTTATTGGCTTTTTAACATTTTTTGCAGACTTTCTTTCATCTGGGTGTTTGTGTTTTAAAGCATTGCACGTGACATCAGGAATGCCAAAACCTGAGTTTTGTTCGGTAGTTAGCACATAAGAGTTGTCTTGGACAAATGCAGTTATAAAGCTAGTTACAAAGCATTCTTCTGATGCTTTGATGAAAGTGACAACAAAACATTCTTGAAGTTACCTGTGAACCTGACTACTCGTTTGAAGAACCTATGTTTGGCCTCGAAGCGCATAGTCCATACTCCAACTAGAGGACCAAAGGCTTTAATCAGAGCAGGGTAGTGCTCCAGAAAATGGTGTTTTGGTGTCAGTTTCAGCGTGGGGAATACTTCTTGCAACCTCTGACGGTGCTCTGAGATTGTAAAGTCAAGAAAAGCTAGACTTTCACATGAGTGGACAGGAGCCAATGTGAGCTCTACAATGTCTTTCAATGTCATAAGTATTAGCCATCCTGGATCATCACAGGGAATCTTTGATCCAATAAGTAGTGGCAATGACCTTATGAGTGCCCAATTCTCATGAGCGTTTCCTCCAATGCTACAACGACTTGCAAAATTTTCTGGGATGGGTTGGGGACGGTCAACAACATCTGAAAACTTGAAGGGAAACTTCTTTATCAGGTCATTTAGTTCTGACAGTGTGAGGTACTTATTTTTTATGAAAATGGAAAGGCAACGTGCTAATTCTGAAGGAACTATGCCTTCAAAAAGGTCATGGAGTATGTCAGGAGGATATCCTGTAACAAAATTAAAGTGACTCAGGTTTTCTGTCAGTGGACAAGCTCTCTTCACACCTTAACTATGCAGTTATGTGGGGTTTTCTCTTACAGTTTTGACATGCAATACATGCACTTCTTTTGTTCTCTGTTGAAATTCTCGACCCTGCTTTTGACAGTATTCAGACTGTGGTCCAAGGCAGAACCTGCGAATGTAAGGACCAGTAAAACTTTCAACAAGTCCACCAACAGAATGCGCAGCAAGATTGTCAGCTGCAACACAATATATGGTTCCTTTAATGTTTTTTCCAGCACTGGGCACAAAAACCCCCTCTTGTTCCAAGACAGAAAGATCTTTCAGAAGTGGCTCTAAAATAGCTTCATAACCAAATCTTTTAACATTTACAGCTTTGCAGAGAATGGTTAAATGTATCGCAGTTAGTGTGGAGCGCACTTCAGGTGGTGCATTTGCGAATACCCAGTACACTTCCGTAATCTTGTGTTTCTTTCTTGATGTCCCTAACGGGTTGCAAACTTCAAAATCGCCGATATAAAGAATTAAAGAAATTCTTGTTCCTGAAATGTGCCCCATTTTGATATGATTCATACTGAGTGGATGTTCTGGGTAGTATTTTCAAAACAGCATCAGCTAAATCTTTATTGGTCAATATATGCTGTAATGTTTGAAGAAGGGGCACATACTGAAAGCTCAGCTTTTCTTGTGAATCAAGGATGTATTCCTCAGGCTCTACAACATCAAACTGTTCTTTTAAATATTTTCTTCTCTTAAATGAAGAACCAAAGTGCACATTTATTCCAAGTGCACTGCTTAAAGGGTGGGACTTACACAGTTCCTCCACCAATTCTGTAACTATGTCCTCCTCAATAGCACAGCAGTACTTCTCTAAACTTCTATGAACAAGTTGTTGGATAATGGGAGCAGAAGCAGTGCAAATGAAATTAAGCTCTTCCACCAGCTCGTCAATGCATTTACTAGAAACATTGTAAACACTTTCCAACTTTAAAAGAAGTGAACCAATTGCTCTAATAATTTCTTCTGAGGCATCTATTGACTGATTTGGTCCAGTGTATTCACAGGTACTATCACTCACGATCAAATCAGTTTCATTTGGTAAAGCTTGATGGTTCCCAATTACATCTGGCTTAAAGTCCTCAGGTGAATAGGGGTTGTGCTTTCGGCTTTTGTGAGTAAAAAATGTCCCATAAATATTTGTCTTAAATGCACATCCAATAAACACACACTCTGTGGTTTCGTGACTCTTCAAATGATTTCCAAGATGTTGAAAATATTCCTTTTCATTGGTATATATACTTGAGCAAAGCAAACACTTAAGAGAGAGGATTACTTCTGGCTTCCTAACTTCATCTTGTGTATGATACCTTGACAGATGTGTGCGGAGAGCAGTCCACGTTTTAAACAAGCATGGACAATCCAAATGAAGACAAGCCACTGAGGTTCCAGATGTCCAATGTTGTAATCTGTGATGTTGTAAGAGATCACCCCTCGTTGTTGCGTTATATCTGCAAATTTTACAGCTCCATTTCATTGCACCTATAAAAGAAAAGAGACACGAGTACATTTCACATTTGAACTGAAATTGAGGAAAAAAATCAATATATAAAAACAATATATAAATATACACACTATATATGTATGTGATAAGCATTCAATTATTGACTGAAAAAAACAAAATGCATTTATGTTCAGGAATTATTACTTGTATTATGTCAACGTAGGGATTGAAATGGAGAAGTACATGCAAATGCTGGAAACAACATGCACATGGTTCAATGGCAGGGCTAAATATTTTTACAGCTTTACAGTTATCAATTTCAGCCATTAATCGGTGTAAAACGCAATTTCCCATTCTTTATGAGAAACACCCAAGTTCAAAATGCGACACTATGGCCATCATTAAGCAGACAGTCTACTAATAATCTAATGACAGTTAGTTGACATGTAGCTGCAACGTTCTTTATAGATAGTAGAATGTCTAAAGTGGACTATCAAAATAAAGTGTTACCCGTAACTGCAGTGCTGAATTTTACACAAAATATAATTACTTATTCCATACAGCCAATAAAAAAATATATTATATATTTTATAAATATGTATACTGTAAATATACAACACAAATTTATATGAAACATTTTATGATCTCAATTAAAATAAATATATATACACACACAAATGTTGAATTAAAAAAAGTTAAAGTCTGTGACCTTATAAACCTGTGCTGGTGAGGGGAGTTTGATTTCAATAGGCGGTATTTTATGCTGTAAAAATATATATTTAGAGGGCACAGCCTGTGTTAACGTTTACAGATAGCTTTGTAATAAACCCTTGCATGCACTCAATCTTTCTTTATTGTAATTATGGCAGCAGTTTCTTTAAAAAAGGGCACCTGACCGCAAAGAAATTGCCTCAGCTATTTTAACTGTATATCCATAAGCTATACAATATGTAAAATTTAAGAAATAAATGAAATAAATAATGCTTTTTGGGCTCTAATGTGCCCAGAAAATAACTATTATTATTTTTAAAAGAATTCTAAGGTTTCTTTACATCCTTAGATTTTTAAGTGTCAATTATCACTAATAATTTGTATTATTTCTGTTTTTAAGATGCAATTAAGCAGAAAAAACATGTATTTGCCTCAAAGTCTATTATATACAATATGCAGAAATGTATTTGATGAACTTTATATAAAAAAGTTGAATATTATCATTTTAATGACATTCATGTGCAATGTGGAGAGTAACAGTATTTTCCTATGAACCACTGTGTGATTAATACACAAAAGTTAACACCTTAACTGTTTTGTTTTGAAATCTGGTAGCTTTATTCTTTACCCATCAGAGGTTAAAGTTTGAATCGATAGTTTATTGTTTGTTTGCATCTTTAATCCACACTAGTTCACTTTCTGGTAATTTATAGAATTGTAGCAAAAGCTCCCATGCAGGATCTGGATACTTGCTGTATGAAAAATTGATCAATAACTGGAAATGGCAAAGGAAGTGCATTTAATCTCGCTTGTCGCTTCAGCTCATATTAATGTGGGAGGCACCTGAAGGATAGTGTGATTTGTCAGAGGAGTCGGATTTCGGTACAACACCAGCAATAATTGTGTTGACAGAAGAACGGTTCTTGCGTATGTGTTGGACTGGCTCTGCGATCTACCCACAATTCTAGCCTGTTCCGCTTTGATTGAATTTCTCCCTTGAAAGACCAGTTTCCTTTTAGCTGGAAACTCACCCTGGCTTCTCTGCAAAACGTCCTCGAGACTTTAGATGTGTGCAGATCATGACAGATGCAGGCTGCACGCAGTTTCCTCATAGTTTGCTATCTATTTGTAACACTAGAGGTTATTCTTCCTCCAAAAAATGTATCAGCCATAATCAGCGAGCAAAAATGCTGATTAATAATTATTTAGAAAACTCATAATAAGCCATAATTAATCGGCCAGGTCGATCAATTTGCTGACCTCTACCACAAACCCACCTTTGCTGGACCAGACAGGAAAAGCAAAAAGTGCTCACTTTTCACTGACAAGTCGTGGTTTTATCTCACCAGGGGTGATGGTCAGACTTACATTACACTGAGGCCTATACTCTGGAGAGGAATCGATTTGGAGGTGGATGGGCATGTCATGGTCTGGGGTGGTGTGTCACAGCATTATTGGACTGAGCTTGTTGTCATTGCAAGCAATCCAAACACTGTAAGTTACAGGGACGACATCCTCCTCCCTCATGTAGTACCCTTCCTGCAGGCTCATCCTGACATGACACTTCAGCATGACACTGCCACCAGCCATACTGCTAGTTTTGCACATGATTTTTCCTGCAAGACCGGAATGTCAGTGTTCTGTCATGGCCAGTGAAGAACTCGGATCTCAATCCTATTGAACATTTTTAGAACCTGTTAGATTGTCTGGGAACTTGCAGGTACTTGGTGGAAAAATTTCACAACAAGAACTGTCAAATCTGGTGCAGTTCATGAGGAGGAGATGCAATGCAGTGGCCACACCAGATACTGGCTGTTACTTTTGATTTGACCCACACAGGTACACATTATTCAATATCTGCTGGTCACATAGAACTTGTTTTATGTCTTAGTTGTTTAATCTTTTTATGTTCATACAAATATTTTCACATGTTAAAGGAAAACTCCACAACACTAAACAGATTAAAATCATTGTGCTGGTCATGTTTCCAACATGACAGTAACAAAAAAAATCTGACCGTTAGTAGGCTAAGCTGGGTGACTAGGCATACTCTTCTGGGGCCTCATTTATAAACGTGGCGTACGCACAAAAGAAGGCGTACGCCGCTCTCTACAAAATAATTGGGATTTATAAAAAGCAAACTTGACAAGAAAATGTGCGGTCCTTCACGGAAACTGACCCATGCGTACGCAAAAAAACGGGTGAAATGAGAAATGGCGACACCGCCGGCAGATGTGTGAAACACGTGAACCTGTCTGAAACTGCAGACCGTTGTGTAGCTAAACGAAATCGAAATACTGCCTCTCATTATTAATTTGAACATTTCACAAAGCCATTCTTACAATCAACACCCTGTGGTGGAATACAAATATTTGCAAAAAGAACACTCAAACATGTTCTGTAATTATATTGCCATGTTATGTAATTAATCCTCATAAATAATACGGTACACAAAATAATGTTTAAAACATATCCTTGTTGATGCGTCTGTCTGGCGGAGCAGACATACATAAGATTAGATAGATGTCTTCATTGACCAACTGGGGAAAGTTGTGTTCATAAATGTCATCTACTACAGAATCATGTTGTTCATGTAGGCTATATGCCTTTAGTCCATTTCATTTCCATCCATTAATTGTTCCATCGTGATGAATGTCTTAACCATTTTGAAAGCCGGAATTAATTCCATTTGCGCATAATCCCATTTACAATTACATGAATACCGACACCTGTAGCTGATCAGATACAATCACCTGCATGGTCATAAAAAGCCATGATGCCAACCAAATGCGTAATGACGCACAATGGCTGATCTTGCGCTGTTAGAAGATGTGGCAAATAGAAGGATTCGGAGGGAACACATTTTCAGACAGCAAGAAGACTTACTGGCAAACGAGGACGAGTGGCTTATGAGCCGGTTCCGATTTCCTCTGGGCATCCTGTTGGACCTCTGTGCTCTATTGGGCCCAGTGTTACAGAGGAGCACTTTGAGAAACCACGCGGAACCAGTTCCACTTCAAGTCCTTACAACACTAGGATTTCTGGCGACTGGCACTTTCCAGAGGGAATTGGCTGACAGGTCTGGGATTTCTCAGCCAACCCTTAGCCGGATTATGCCAGACGTGTTAATAGGTGTAATTGGTTTGTCGCGTGATTACATAAAGTTTCCTTACACTGCGGGTGAACAGGCAAACAAAAAAGCGCAATTTGTAGTTATGTCCGGTTTCCCAAATGTAATCGGTGCTATTGACTGCACACATGTTGCCATAAGGGCACCAAATGAGAATGAAAATGCTTTCATTAATCGAAAGCATTTTCATTTGATCAATGTCCAAATAATTTGGGATGCACACATGTTGCTCACTAATGTAGTAGCTCGGTGGCCTGGTTCAACCCACGACTCATTTGTTTTGAGACAGCAGTGTTGAGCGCAGATGGCTGGCTTCTAGGTAAGTTTGATTAATAGACATATTTCACATTTTTATTGTACTTCAATGTCTTAACCTCTTCACTATCTTTCCAGGGGACAGTGGATATCCCCTCAAGCAGTGGCTGCCTACGCCTTTCCTCAACCCACAGAGTGCAGAGGAAAGGCACTACAACGTGTGCCACAGCCAAGCTCGCGCTATAGTAGAGCGCACCATCAGGCTGTTTAAGGGCAGATGGCACTGCCTCGACTGCACTGGAGGGAGGTTATCAGACACTCCCGAAAAGGTGTGCCAAGTCGTGGTTGCATGTGCTATGCTACACAATGTGGCACAGCTTAAAATCGTGGCTGTACCCCCTGACGCCAATGGCTGTGTTGGACCCGACCCTGACCCCCATCCCCCGGCATTTGAGCCAAATGCTGCTGCTGTGCACCAGCGTTTGGAAGTTATGCATCGCTTATGAAGAAGAACAACAAAGGTATGGGAACATAATACTATTTATTCAGGAATTCTCTCATTGTGGTGTTGATATCTGACAGAACACTTATTTTCTCTCAATTCCTTAGCCACCTCTCTGATGGAGTCGATAATTTCGCTCTGAAATTGCAGGACTGCTTCATTGAGAAAGCGACTGCTGCTGGAGGGTTGAGACGCACATGCCGTTGAGACGCTGGGCCCAGACGGCTGCTGAGCTGCAACACCGGAACCACTGGCCCGGCTGGAACACCCAGCGACTGAAATAAAGATTATTTGGTATGAATGAAGTGTCATTGTGTAGCCTAAATACATGTGACTTGACTGCATTCATTTTACTCATTTCACTTACCTGTGTCATCCTCACTCACCACTCCACTAAGAAGGGCTTCCCCGATGATAGCCGCGAGTCTTTCATCAAGTGGGGTCAGCTCCGGTGTCCCCTTCCCCCACCCGTGGCAGACACACTTCGGCGATGAAGCGCTAGACGCTTCTTGGCATCGACTTTGATGTCTGACCACTTTTTTTATTTCGACCACGGTCCGAGTTTCTGAAGCTGCGGCATTCACAGCGTCTGCAACCTTTTGCCACTCCAATGCCTTTTTGGCATTAGTAATTGCCACACTGTGCCCTCCAAACAAAATGTTCCTCCTCTTTTCCACCTCGCCAACAATTATTTCTACTTCACATTGAGAGAAGTTTCTTTTCTTGGTTTTCCTCTCTCTGTTTGCCATGATTTCTCAATCAATAAATAATAAATTCAGGGCTTTTCACTGACTATTTATGGCCAATTATAGGCATGACATGCAGCCGCAAAAGCTGCACCACATTTAGAGTTAATTGTGATTTCTAAAGGGAAAACGGCGTAGGACGTGCGTGGGCATGTAGTGGATTTTTGGATGTTCCACAGGACTGATTATAGCAGCTGTCTAAGAACTACCAGTCTCTCACACTCTTAATGACTGCCGGAGTGAGACCCGGAAGTAAGGGGGGCCAAACCCACCACTATGGGCAGTCAAACAAGAAGCTGAGATCTCAACATTATACTGTATATCATGATATATCACTTTGGGGCTTGCTGGATCATCCCATAAAGGGAGTTTTGGTTTTACTACATGCAAGGCGTTATGATTTTCTCCACAGAGCGACTAGAAGAGATTAATGCTAGCTTCCTACAGTGAAGCATAGTCAAATGTTATAACCCTGTCCTTTTGTTACAGCCCGGATAGCGCCGCCGAGGCGACGCATAATCTAATTGTTAATGTACTCTTTTGTTCTCAAATTCCAGCCAGTGAACTGATCTTTATTTCGTATGCAGCAGGAGTTGTGGGCGTCCCCTCTCGAGGGGAAATATAAGTCTTTAACGTTAAATCAGATTAGATCTCTGTAACGATTTCTCCTGGCCCGCGTAAGTGCGCGCCAAAGCAAATGTGTTGAATAAATGTTGAAATAGACTGAACCGTATAAGACATGCTTAGATCGTAGATCGTATTTAGAAGTGTTAGACGACATGTAATTCTTGGTATTGTATTGTATAATTCTGTGTCCGGTTAAAGTGTTTTACTTCGATGCCCTTTAACTGGAATAAAATATGATTCACTTACTAAGTTCTGTCATAGACATTCTAAATCATTTCCCAGAACCTCTCTTGTGGAGTCATCAATGGGAACGTAAGCTATCTTGTTGCGGCCTGCTTTTTTGTTTCAGCCCTTATCGCACACAGTTCAAGCTAGGTAGCCTACGCACTGTTTTCTGAGTATCGCGGATAGCGATTAAGTTTTCCTGGGTCGCTCTAGTATTTTCATTCCGTAGCTGTTTACACACACGGATAAATAATCTATATTGGGTCAGATAGTTAGATAGGAAATATCAACAACGTCTATACTATCAATCCTTTATACGCATTTATTAAGCATTCCTCCGTTCTTAACTCAGACTATTGCAACAGGGGAGAAAAGGAAATATATTAATTATTAATGCTTTAACTTCATAAGTGCATCTTAATTGTATCCTTTTACTCCTCTGACTACACGTACGCCACTTCTGATGCAAATCCACCGCAAAGTTTTATAAATGAAGCCCCTGCTCTGTGATACTGTGCTCCATTCACATGTGGACTAGCCTACTCTTCTGTTCTGTGATACTGCACTCAAGTTGCAACCTTACACCAGAAACCTCAAAACATACATATTAGCTCAAAACCAAACTCTACCATTTCAGTATTGACGTCCTCGATGTCTTGGTCATGTTTTTCGTCCTCGTCTTTCTCAAGCTGAAGGAAGATTTCTCCATTGACGCCAACACGTTGTCCAATATAATCCACTGCCTGCCTGTTCATCTATATATTAAAACTAGTAAAACACCGCTGGCTCTTGCCCGGGGTGTTTCTTTGTCAGCTTCAAGTGTTCTGGAAGCTGGTAAACACAACGACAGAATCAACATTTGCAAGGCGAGCCAACAGTGCTTTGTGAATGTAGAGTTCTGCATTTTTAGATTTAATTTATGTGGACCATAGCCAAGTTTAGTCAAATGAATTATGAAGGGAAATAAATGTCTAGAGTTTACACTTAAATTTCAGAAGTTATTAGATTAAATATACAGTTGCCCCTAGCACACACATCCAAAATATTACTCCTTTTTTGAAAATGTATCACATTTTTCTTTTGCTAGACCAGTGAATTATATTTCTTAAGGCTTTCTTGATTGTGCATTGAGACATGTAAATTATTGATGGTCCCTAACCATACGTTGTAGCTGAGTCAGTGAAAACAAGAACTGATCTTGGGGTTCGACCTCTTTTTTTGCGCTGTAATAACAAATAAAGTAATAGCTACCCACATAATTATAGCTAATGTAATTACATACCCAATCCCCTCAGCAGGCCCGGATTAAGAATTTAGAGGCCCCTGGGCACAATGTCTTGTAGGGCTCCCCACCCCACTCACACAATGAAGTTTTTGAATTTTTTGTTATTGTTTGCTGGTAACACCCATAGCTTGTATAAGTACTGGATGGAGCCATGTGTGATGTCACCCATTGGTTTGTTAAGATCTGATTTAGGTAATCGAAATTGCCTTTACAGGCGCAGACATCTTGGTTGCGGATGTGATGATTTTAGACTAGAGGGAGGAGTAATCTAGCTAGCTAACAGATATTAATTCGGATGCTAATGAAAAAAGTATTAAAACATAATGTAACATTACTTACTGGAAAAACGTGAAATGCCAACTGCTTTGAGTGTCTTGTTGTACAACCGAAAGCCTTAACCACGCCCCAAACGCCCCTTTGCATTATCGCAGATTTTAAAATCAACGAGACCATTATTCAAAAAAGGAACATCAGGATAAACTGCAGAAGGCATAAATCTTTCAATTGAGACCATAAACTTGTTATGAAAATTTTTACTGAGGTAATAAATCAAGTATATTATGTCTCTCATTCCCATAGACTATTAGAGAAACCAAGCTCTTTTGCAACCAGACGTATCACCCCCAGCTGGAATTCAGATAGAATGCAGGTTTAAGGCACTTCCTCATTTGCGTCAATTTGCCAAACCGGATGCTCACACTGTGGTAACACCTCTAGTGAGCAACTAGCTGGCATATGCAAGCACATAGTGCCTCACCTTTACCAAACCAGTTCTATGAATCAAATTATTCCATAATTCAAACACAAACACACACCCATTAATGTTTCCTTCATGTCTGTCTCTCTCCTCTCCTGTCTTGTCCTCCTCGGCTCTCCAGGGGTTGCCGCTCTCTCTCTCCCCTTCTCCTCTTTCTGTGAGGAAAAGGATGCATACAGTATAGGTCAACCTGGAAAAATCTTAACTCAAGTTTCTTCTCAAGTTTCTTCAGGGGCGGCAGTGGCTCAGTGGGTCAAGTAGGTTGTCCAGCAATCAGGTTGGTGGTTCGATCCCCGGGTCCTCCTGACCAAGTGTCGAGGTTTCCATGAGCAAGACACCTAACCCCAGCTGCTCCCGACGAGCTGGCTGGCGCCTTGCATGGCTGACACTGCCGTCGGTGTATGAATGTGTGAATGAATGGGTGAGTGTGAGGCAATGTAAAGCGCTTTGGTGACCATTGTTGGTCAGAGAAAGCGCTATATAAATTTACCATTTACCATTCTTCCCCAAATGTTTTTTATCTCTTCTTTCTAATCTTTCTACTTTCTACTAAAATATTCTGCACTTATGTATTTAGAACTTTATTATTCAAGGCCACTAGGCATTTTGTTTGATGATTGAATGGTAGTAGACACATTACAAGACGCTGTAAGTGTTATGGTATAATATTGGTTGCTTACAAATGACAATTGCTGGAGTATGACCTGTCCAAATATTGACAAATGTACTACATGTAAGTCGCTTTGGATAAAAGTGTCTGCCAAATGCCCTAAATGTAAATGTAAACAGCAAATGTAAAAGAAAGCAGCTTGTTTTTTTGTTTTTTGATAATACTATATTTCATTTAACCTAAAAACTTTGACAGCCACATCCTGCTTGAGCACCTCCCGCCAATACTGTTTCTCTCCATCTAGATGCTGCACTAGTTTAGCGTTCACAGTCCCGCTCCCAGTGACAGATGAGCGCCGAAGCAATGCTAACATACAATAACAATGCTCTGTTCCAGTCAGAAAAAACACTAACAAATGTATTCTTGGTAGAAAAAAGCATACAGGCAAAGCAAAAAATATTACCTGTAGATGGTGAATAGGCGATCCAGTTTCTGGAAACTTTTTCCCTATTTTGCAGTTGACAGCACAGCTGATCATTAGTAAGGGAGCGCACCTTACCACCCAAACCCCCATCACGAGTTGAGGCTAGATATTTGCTCTTTCTATTATGAAAGGCAGCATGTCCACGGTCGATAATAACAGCACGAGCATCCTTGTCGATTGCCCCCCACAATGTCGGGTCAGACACCTGATTAAAACACTGCTCGCTGCTGTTGCTACCAGTACAGCTAGCAGGTTGTGCTGTGCTGTTAACACTAGCCTCCTCGGGTCCCTGGTTAGCTTGTTCGTCATGATCTACCACACATTCCTCACCCCGATTCTCCTACTGGGCCTGGCTACTTTTGCGCTCATATAGGAATTCATCAATCACTGCACCATTGGCATCGGTCCTATCACTACCCCACAGTGAATTATAGGAATTAAAGTCCCTGCACCACACTACCCTATCAAGAAAAGAGCCCCCCCACATCCTCTAAAACATCTTGACTCAATTGTCCACACGGATTATAATAATTGAGTATACCTATAGGGCCTCTGTCAGACCATACCCTAACCACGAGCGCTTCATGACCTGTGCTCACATAAACAACCCTATAGCCCATCCCAGTCCGTATAAACGTTGCAACTCCTCCACCTCTACCATTTTCCCTATCTCTCCGCACCGCATTATAGTCCTGAATAACAAAATCCAACTGTGGGTTTAACCACGTCTCCTGTATACAAATCACATCAGGTTTCTCTTCCAAATTGTCCACATACCACTTAAACTCTTGACCGTTTGCTAATAATCTTCTCGCATTCCACTGAAGTACAATGAACACCATTAGGAAGGCCCAGTCCAAGCCTGAGAAACTTGGACATCTTCAGTAAGAGTATCTTTAACTGTTTCCCAGTGAAGCCCTGTCACGGCAAGGTACTTTTCAGCTGACTTGACAATTATCTTGATCCTTTCATTCCTGCTCGTTGTCTGTGCTGAACAGTTAATAACTTCTGCCACAAACAAAACAAAATCATTTTTACTTACAATCAAAGTGTCCTCCTTCAACTTATCACAACTGGCACACTTCCCTGCACCTTTGGGCTCACACTCGATCGGTCTCGTGACCTGCTTGTTTCCAAAAACCTTTTTCGCAGCCTCAGCGTAGCTAACTCCCTGGGTAACCCTGACTCGCTGCGCCTCTTCTGCTCGTTTACTAACTTCGCATCCCCGGTAGGCTGCACTATGTTCCCCTCCACAATTGCAGCACTTCAGCTTAGCCCCCTCCCCACAGTTGCCGTATTCATGATCTCCACCACACCTACCACATCTCTGTTTTCCCCTGCACACCGCAGCGACATGACCGAACCGCTGACACTTAAAACATTTCAGGGGTGGGGGAACATACGGCCTCACATCATAGCGCATATACCCTGTATACACCTTGTCCGGAAGCCTGTCTTCCTCAAGGACGACCAGTACAGAAAGACTATCTGTTTTCTCCCCATTCCGGTTTGCTTTCAGACGTCTGACCTCACTTACTTTTACATTCGATATATGGCTTTTGATATCCTCCACTGATAACCTTATCGGAATCCCAGTCACAACTCCCCGGACCAACTTCCTGCTATTAAACACAGAACACTGCACTGTCTTGTCATCCACTTTACTCATCCGTATGGCTTTCCCTTGTTGGTCACCATCCTTACACATGATTAACATTGCTCCACTCCTCAATACCTTGGCACTCCTCACCTCCCCGATTTCTTTAGCGATATGTTTGGTTAGCCTAATCAGATTCCATTAGACCAGGGAAGCTGTAGTTCACAGGGAAGATGAACTGGGGAATGGGAAATGTAGTTCTGAGGAAACTAGGAAGGGGAAGCTGTAGTTCTCTGGGAAGAGGAACTGAGAAACGTTACAATCTGTTTATTTAATTGCTTCTAACAACTAACAAAATAAATCTCAATATTGTTTTTAAAAAGGTTTGAAAATGTGTACACAAATGTAAAAAAAATAATTTGGATTTCTTTATTTAAATTAGCTAGTGAAAAGTTTACTTTATCAAGTAGTTGATCAAAACACAGATATTGTTTTGGAATGTTTACATATGTTGATCTCTATTCATTTAATCAAAATGTATTTCCGGAAAAGGATAATGCTCAATCATATCGGATATGTAACATATTTGAACATACGTATACATTGTGCTACCATATCATTAGTGCCTACATTTACGAATAGTTAATCCAAAGTATATTATCTTTATGCTTCACTGTTAACCATTATGAGATTGACTGCCTCTTTAAGATGCCTAATAGACGGGTAAGGCTGTTGAGGACTGATTAATGGAGATGTTTGTCTTTTATATGCATTTAACCCAGACTAAGGACCGTTGTGGGGAAGGGAGCGCTACAGAAGAGAGCACAACGGGTGGCTGTTGTTTTTTAAGTATACACACGCAGAAACACATTCGCACGATAAAGGCATTTTTCACATCTTGCTCAAAACAAAACTCTAATATACCGACACCTCGATATCGTCCAGCCCTACAATAAATTTTATTAGCTATTAGAGGTTTTTGACATGTATATTCATGAAATTATTGACAGACTTTAGTTATGTTTATTTATTGGAACATTAAATATGAATTAAACATTTTATCATGAACACAAATATAACCTGAGGGTTTCATCATCTTCCAAAGTTTTTATCACAAAATTGCACAACGTTATGGTGATGGGCAACCACCGACTAGCAACCGCTAGCAATGCGAAGTAGCATACTGGTAGCATTTAGCTTAGCTTCTTAGCCTTTGCTAACTTGCTAATGTCACACTTCAGTGGGCATGGCATCAGCAACCAGGCACCTCAGCTCCATCCACGCCCTACCTCTGTGACCATTTTTGGTTATCCGAGAGTGACGTCGAGTGATGCGATACCATGATGGCGACAACCGTCTCCGCCCACAATGAGCTTCAGAAACCCTTTTCAGAAACCAACGGGTGACGTCACAGTCACACTGTCCATATTTTTTACAGTGTATGGTTAAACCTTATTTTATAGGAATAAATATATTGTCCTATAAACAAACTATATAATGTATTGCATGTCTGACATATTAATTAAATGTGCAATTCGTGGTTGTGGAATGGATGATTGCAACTAGGAGTCAGTCAGAGAAAAGACAGGAGTGCTGAGCTGTCCAACATTCACAGGCTCTTGAAGGGGTAAAAATGACAAATATAGTATTTGAGTGCGCTGTAAAGTGCAAGCTGATATTGTTCTTTGGTTTTTATTATTGATTGATGCTCAAGGTGCATTGATTGATGCGCAAGATCTACGGACTAATAAAAAATATTTTTTCTGATCCATTACTTCTTCACAGGTACCCGTCCGCACCAAGGAAGGATGTATACACGCCGCAATTGTCCTGTTTTTTTATAGAACACCACATGGTCAAAGTTGGTATTGTGCCTTTTTCAGATATTTGCTTGTGTCATTTCATTATTAACATTTAACAAAATCAAGTTCAAATGGAGTTGCCACGTTTTTCAATAGTGAATGAAGAGAGCATCAGGTTTGGCAAAGTGATACAAATCCGGAAGTGCCCTAAACTATGAGAAAGTCAGCCAATTCTCAATTGATTTATTACCTCAGTAAACATTTTCATATTAAGTTTATGGCCTCAATTGCTAGTTTTAAGTGTCCTGCAATACAGAATGATGTTAATTCTTTAAAATATGGTTTTGTTGATTTTCAAATCGAAGCAGGGTGTGTTTTAGGGAGTGGCTACGATGTGATTGACATTGACTGTGCCAGTGAATGTGTGTAATGTAACTAAGAGCATAAGCAGCATTGCGAACTCTTAGCTAATGTCACAGTCAGATACCGCCTCTTGTCTAAAATCGTCGCATCCACAAACATGACGGCTGTGCCCGTATCGGCAAACTCGACGACTCAATTTAGATCTTCACAAACCAATAGGTGGAGGCACGCATGTTACAGTCATTACTATATATAGTCTAAAATTACAATGGATGCTACTGACACTGAAACAAGTAAGTCACATTATGTTATCACATTATGTTATCATCAATTTATTTTAAAAGCCTACATAAAGCCTAATAACCTGTTAGAATTAAGATTACTCTATTTAATGTGTTTGTCTACAGTATATGGTTTGTTTATCTGTATGGTTAATTTGGTGGTTACCAATAGAGGTTGACTGATTATGATTTTTCAAGGCCGAAACCGATTAACTATTATTGGAAGACCAAAAAAGCTGATACCGATTAATCGACCGATTATTATAATTATTTTTTTTGGGGGAAATAATGACATTACAACAATACTTTAAATACAACTTCTTAATATAATACACAAAATAGTTTCAGATCTCAAATAAATATATCAAATTATTTGAATTTGTTCAAACAAAATGCAAAACAAATGGCAAAACACATAGTAGGCATAGTACGTTTTGTATTTCATACAATTACTATTAAATCGACTATTAAATCTGTTTTGTAAAACAAAACCTTGGTTTAAATATTTAGTCTGTGCATTTTGATAGCTGTCCAATTGGCGATTAACCAATCGTATTTGGGGGTGCAAAGTGGAAGTACAGATATCCGATGTAATTTCCAGTAGCACTTGATAAATATATCTGGTTTCAAAATCAATAAACAAAAACGACAACGAATATAAATATAACAAAAGCAGTAACTGAGAAGTATGAGATTTCGTCTTTAACTACAGAATTATTCTCTTGCGCGAGGAGTGGGAATAGCATGTTCTCTCTTTTCGCCACCGTCTGACTCAACATCAGAATAGGCTACTTTGAAAACCACGTTTGAAAACACTAGCAACGTATATTCCTTGCTAACATGAATGCCTTTTAATTAAATGTGGAAGTAAAAAAACGGTAAACTGTCTTCTGTGTATCATTTTGATTAGGCATAGTATTTTAACAAGTTATTTGTGCGCAATGACTGCATATTGTTGAATGGCCAAAATTAATTAAACCAGCACTCGTTTGGTGCCAGTACCCGATTTTGAACTGCTGTTGGCTGAGCTAAGATTAATTATAAATCCCCCTTATTCATCATATGCAACGCAATATAGCTAGTTAACGCTTGTGCAACATTTTTTTTAAACAGCTAGGTCGTTTTTCCCTGAAGCCTCGAGGAAAACAGAACGCATAAAAGTTTTGGTAGATAAAAAATGGGTACAGTTCGGTCGGAACGTAAACAGTGAACCTCTACCCACTATTCTAGACTAATATTAACCATGTAAAGCTAACAAGGGAATATATGGGTAACACTTTACAATACGGGTGCACTAATAAGCATTAATTTATGCTTAACTAATGCACAGATAATACTGAATTAATGTGTAACTTGTGATTATCTAAGCTATTCATTAATAATTACCACATCGGGAACTAATTAAGAGTATGTCTGATTAATATATTAGTTCATACAGTAATTGTTATTAATCGTCTCTTATCGTTGTACATGTCGACATTACAACCTAACATGTGCACCAAGTATGGAATCTAACATGTGATTATAGTCAACGTTAGTTCTAACAGAAGTATTTTTGCAGTGTTTTGTTATCACATTATATTCAAATGTGCAGAAAGTACAGAAACTAGATGCATCCTAGTCTCATTCATTGCAGATATTTGTACTCTGGGAGCCAGCACCCAAGAAGACACCCCGGTCCCTCAACTTTAAGCAATGCGTTCACAACACTGTAGGTAATGGTTTTTCTTATTTCTTATTTTGGACACTTGGCACATGTTAGCACAATATTGTTTGGGTAATGCATTTGACACTTTGTGTAAATAGTTGTAATTATAAAAACTATGTTAGGTAACAATATAATATTTTAGTTATTTATATGAAAATTCTCCACTTGGGCACATCCTGGCACCATTTTTTTATTTGGTATTGCATTTGACAATTTGTGTAAATAGTTGTGACTATAAGAAATGTCTTAGGTAACAATATCATGTTTTTATAGTTATTTAACTGAAAAGTCTACATTTTGGCACAATCTTGAGGGACACTTGGTGTCCTCTTAAAAAATAGTCTATTGCTCCTTGGTTGTTGACTCTATCATTCAAAACATTTCAACATATGCTGTCAACTCCTGGGGGACATGATTAGATGTGTTCCCAGGACCACATCTCAATATATGGCTTTGTAGTAGACTTTCAAACAGGATGTAGAAAAATAAAAACAGAAATAATTATACATTTTCTTTATTTTATCTTGTGACATATTCACTGTGTAAATATATTCTAAATAAATGTAACATTTCCAAAAAATTCCAAGTCTTTCCTTTTCAAAAATATCAACCATATGTTTCTTTTTGCTTCATGTCCACTGTAAATTAATTTCACAATCAGAGCCCGATCCCTAAGAGGTTAAATTAAATATAGAAATGCCTTTGTTACAAAAGTTTGCATGTGCAATTGCCCAATAGACTACATTGCCTTCTTTCCATTTTAGTAAAACAATTGTTGACATGAGTAAAGGCAGTACCAAATATATATTTCACCAGTCATGTCAAAGTGGCACAAAACTCCAGAGAGAGATATGTTATCCTGGAGGAATCTGGAGGTAGTTCCAGGCTACCAAAGGGCCGTGAAAGAGGCAAAGCAGTGGGTGTGGGAGAGGTTCGGTGAAGATATGGAGAATGACTTTTGGTCAGCACCAAGGTGATTCTGGAAAACCCTTTGCTATCATTGATATCCCTGGTGGAATTTGCTGAGGTAGTCAAACAACTCCACAGTGGCAAAGCCCCTGGGATTGATGAGATCCATACTGAAATGCTGAAAGCTCTGGGTGTGGAGGGGCTGTCTTGGATGACATGCCTCTTCCACATTGCGTTGAAGTCTGGGACAGTGCCAAAGGAGTGGCAGGTCAGGGTGGTGGTTCCCCTAGGGGACTAGACAGTGTGTGCCAATTACAGGGGTATCACACTTCTCAGCCTCCCAGGTAAAGTCCACTCCAAGGTGCTGGAAAGGAGGGTTTGGCCGATAGTTGAACCTCAGGTTGAAGAGGAACAATGCAGATTCCGTCCTTATCGTGAACCAACAGATCAGATCTTCACTCTCGCAAGGATCCTGGGGGGCGCCTGGGAGTATGCCCATCTGGTCTACATGTGTTTAGAGGATCTGCAGAAAGCGTATGACCTTGTCACCCGGGAGAATGGGGTGAGGGGGTCCGTTCTTAGGGCCATCCAATCTCTGTATGACCAAAGCGAGAGTCTGACTCGTTTCAGGTGAGGGTTGGCCTCCGCCAGGGCTGCGCTTTGTCACCAACCTTGTTTGCAGTATTTATAGACAGGATATTGAGGCGTAGTTGGGGTGGGGATGGGTTGCAGTTAGGTGGGCTGGGGATCTCATCGCTGCTTTTTGCAGATGATGTGGTCCTGATGGTCCCCCAGTTGAGCTGGTTAATGTGGCTCGGGAAAAGGAAGTTTGAGGTCCACTGCTGGAGCTACTGCCCCCGCGACCCGACCCCAGATAAGCAGATGAAGATGGATGGAACC
The DNA here is from genome assembly GCA_016801145.1 of Umbra pygmaea. Taxonomy (NCBI): domain Eukaryota; kingdom Metazoa; phylum Chordata; class Actinopteri; order Esociformes; family Umbridae; genus Umbra; species Umbra pygmaea. Next base: position 3,281 of record JACXGM010008683.1, on the reverse strand, counting down.
AATTTAAAGAATGCAATGTTTTTGTTTAAATGTTTATTTAGTGAATCAACTGCAAGCACATATACTGAAAAATAGGCCACGAAAAAATAAGAGAATTCCACACATCTTGTTTAGTTGTAGATGGTTGAAGTTAATAGTTTAGCATGGGTACTAGGACCATGGTACGGTAAACACGGTCCTGCGGGACCACTGGAAATAAGGACACTGGAAATAAGGGGTTCTCAAACATGGGTACTAGGACCCCTGGTGATACAGTATCAAAAGACTTTGGGAACCACTGGCCATAAGGACAGCTCAGTTTTGGGATTCTTTGCTAGAAAAAGTACAATATTCAAGGGTGTCATTAGTTGCACCAGGTGTGCTTGTCCAGGGAAGTCAGAGAACTCATAATCAGGCTTGAACCCATGACTGTCATGTCATAGACTGCCCTGCAAAGCAGTGACTTAGCCCACTATGCCATGTGGAGCCCTGCAACTAAATTTTAGAGACAGCAGGTTGTGAAAACCACTCTAGTGTCTACCTCAAGCGCATCAATTTGCAGTTTCTCGAAAATGCAGGGCTCTAGTTATTATTATTATCCTTTCCTTTTTTTTGCACCTTTTCAGCTCCTGCTGTTTTCCCGAAATGTATTCCATTGGAACGGGACAATGCTTGTGTATCTGGCATGCTTGTAGATTGGTAAATTATTGGTCATCTAGTTTCATAATTTTTTTACATATGAATGACTGAGAATTCTAATTTTAATGTACTTGAATAATTTCACCAATAGATGGCAGTCTAAGCTAGTATTAATATTTTGAGGAGTAAATGTGTGTTGGCAACAAATATTCCCTGCATACCATATGTTTTTCATATGATTCTTCAACCTCAACTCTATTCAGGTAGGCAATATGTTTCTGTTGGTTCTGGATGCAAGAGAAGTTACATAATATAAGGTGTGAAACACAAATTTCCAGTATAATGCAAATCTATCAGTGAGTTTATTGCTGTATTTTATGTTTTTTAAATGTTACCATTGAGTAACCATGTGAGATATGTAATTTCAAATAGGGTCCAAATAAATAATTTATCATTGATATTTTCTGAAACTAAATCCCTAGTCCCTTTTATTTATAATAAATGCCATGAATAGAGTCCATCCAAGATTAAAGTGAGCTCCAGTTCACAGTGTAAAAATGTGCACATATATTATATAAATACTGTAATTATTTCAAAATTGTGTAACCCAAACAGATGAATGAAGCAGTCAAGGTTATATTTTATAGCCTTTGTGATGGAAAGAATTTCTCTGACATATGTTAACCAGAGGGCTTGTAAATAATTTGTCAGTAATATGGGATAAAGCCCTTGGCGACACACTAACAATTCAAGGCTAGATTCAAGGTATACTAGTTCATATTAGCAAGTTATTATTTTATAACTTTGACTGGTTTCCTTGAGGAGTTGAAGGGGTTCTCGACAAAGGCAAAGCTACTAACTAAATACATTAATATATTTGTAGTTTTGTGAAGATACAATTTTATTAAATAAATGGATAGATATGCACTATATACTATTTATGAGAATTGCCCAAAATATTCTTCATGCATTAACGTTTATTCATTAAAGTGAGGTAGTAACAGTAATACTGTGCAAAAACAAAATTTGGGGCCCCCCTCAGGACTGGGCCCGGGACAACATTCCCAGTTGTCCCCCCCGTCAGCTGCCCTGGGTAGTAATAGTTTTATAATTTATTCCACTGTGAGTTTTCTTCTGTTGCTGTAATATTTTTCTCTGATCTGTTTTGTCAGCAGTATGTTGTTATAATGTTTGTGTAATTGCTATGACTAATTGTCTGGCAATAAAAACAGTCCATGTTGTAACCAGATATTTGTGTTACTTTAAAAAAATCTCCTTTTAGCAATGATGTGTTGTGCATTACATTATGCAAAGTAATTGCACAGATGTTCATAGAAGTATAGTGTCATTGGTGTATTTTTGCTGGGAAATTTAGCCCCAGACACTTTTATTTATGGCCTACCACACAGAAATGTCTGCCTACTTCCGGGGTTAAGAGTGTGTCTAGGCCTACGCTTTTCCCTTTCAGAGTCAGAGATGCATTAAGTGAGCATCATAAAGGATTATGTTTTTGGTCACTTTATCTGTTTCCCTCCTGCTTCCCCCATTCTCTTTCTTTTCCATGTCAGTGTATATCCCTCCCTCTCTATCCCTCCCTCTCTCTCTACTGTACCATTCTCTAGAATTTTCTCTTTTGTCTGTCCTTTTCTCCTAATTTTTAACTTTTTACTCATATTCAATTAAAATATGTTTAATGACATGGAACATTATGCTATTTACATATTTAAAGAATACATGAAATAAGGGGGTCCACGTGACATAGTGGGCTAAATCGCTGCATGCAGGACAGTCTATGTCATGATAGTCATTGGTTCAAGCATGATGATGTGTTCTCTGACTTTTGCTGGGCCTCCTGTATGAGGCAGCGCAAATTGACATAGCTCTGCACAGGATTTGGGTTAGATAAGTCAGATAATCTTTCCTGCCTCTCACTCTCCAGCGACTCCTTTTGTTCAGTTCGGGCGCCTGTAAATTTAATTGCGGAAGTACCGCGGAAGTAATCGGTCGACATAATCATCCCGTGCATGACCCAACTAAAGGCTTCTGTGTTGGGTGAACAGTGCAAAAAGAATCGGCGGCTGGGTTACGTGGTTCATCATCATCCCACAGATCTGTAAAAGTAGTTGCCGACAAGGCAGGGTTAGTGGGAAATGGGAAGGGAGAAAAATCTGGAAAAATTCCCCAAAAAAGTATACATGGAATTGACAGTAGTCCAATCTGAGATACATGAGATCATCGGGGGGGTATTCCATAAAAGCCGCTTAGAAAAGCGAAGGTTAAAGTCCTAAACGAGACTTGAATGAACTGAACTAATCAGCTGCGCTTAAATCGGTTCCATAACGTTAAGATGAAGCTCCATGTAATTCAAACCAGGTTCAAATAGTCTAGCTAATAGCGCATGCACGCCATTGTTAAGAAGCCCTGATGGTGGAGCATAGATTAATCAATTTACCATGGCAAATGGTTTTCGAATCATATGATTACCAAAAAAGGAATACCGCAGCAACTAATCAAACAAAAGAGAAAGGCTGGCAAGAAGTTGCTGATCGTCTAAATGTGTAGCAAATAATTGGAAATGTACATTACTATAATCAATGAAAGTGAAATAAAATATTTGTCACAATACATTGACGTGTGTGTGTGTGTGTGTGTGTGTGTGTGTG
>JACXGM010008682.1:0-28736 GCA_016801145.1 Umbra pygmaea | reverse complement strand
AGGTTCCGCAGCTTTACAGCACTGCAGCTCATACTCAAGTTTAGGCTAACCAAACATCCAGTTTAACTGCCACAAGTTGTTATTCTTGTAATGAAGATCTCATCGAGGAAAAACACGCTGTATTTTTATATTTTCATTGGATTTATTTATAAAAAGTTAAACAACTAATTAATTTTAAAATAAAAAATAATGATTAATCGATAGTCAATCGTTAATTCTCCCGACGATCGACGAAGAAAGTTTCATCGAATGCCCATCCCTAGTATTAACCCCGGTGTCTTGGACAAATTTCCAATCTGGCCCTCATACCATCATGGCAACCTAATCATCCCTCTCTCCATTGGCTCATTCATTCCCCTCTCCCCCTCCTCCCCCTCCCTTCCCCCAGGCCGTTGCTGCAAATTAGAAAGTGTTCTCTGTCAACTTGCCTGGTAAAATAACGGTTAAACTAAACTAAAAAAACTTAAATCGCAGTAAAATATTAATTACTTCGCTTACAAGCCAAATGATAAAGGGGAACACCAAAACATTGCTTTTCCTATTTGCACAATTATTAAATGATTGTTTAAACATTAACTCTTTCGATTGAAACTATCAAATAAATAACTATAAATCTACCATGCTTAGTTTTATTCAGATGTGGTTTGACTATACATAGATCAATTTCAATATGAGAAGAAATTATTAAATGAAAGCCAAATATACATGGCCTGAAGGGCTCAGCTACAAGGAGTAAAATAATTAACCAGGTGTTTAGATTACACAGAATGGTAAAATAATTAACCCCTGGGGGAAACCAGGTGTTTAGATTACACAGAATGGTAAAAATAATTAACCCCTGGGGGAAACCAGGTGTTTAGATTACACAGAATGGTAAAATAGTTAACCCCTGGGGGGAAACCAGGTGTTTAGATTACACAGAATGGTAAAAATAATTAACCCCTGGGGGAAACCAGGTGTTTAGATTACACAGAATGGTAAAATAGTTAACCCCTGGGGGGAAACCAGGTGTTTAGATTACACAGAAGGGTAAAATAATTAACCCCTGGAGGGAAACCAGGTGTTTAGATTACACAGAATTGGGCAATTAGGCCTATACAATACGATACGATAAAAAACAGAATATACATAATAATATAGCGTATATATATACTACAGTTTTAAGTAGACAGATACTTTAACAAATGTTTTAAAAATATTGTTTGAGACATTATTGGTTATCAGTGATTTTGCCGTGGTATCGATTTTGTATTGACACTGAAATACCAAAGCAAGTATTGGTAACAAAGTCAAAATGTTGGTATCAGAACAAACCTAGGTCAGTGTAAGAGTTAGGATTTCTGGTTTCCACAAGGACGGAAAACAAAACACGCTCACCTGAAGGGCTCCGTCTCGTGGACGTCAAGTGCAGCTCCTCGTATCCGTCCTTCCTTCAAGGCCTGAGCCAGAGCCTTCTCGTCCACCAGACCTCCACGCGCAGAGTTCACCAGGAATGCTCCTTGACGCATCTACAAACACAAACACACACACAATGATGCATCTCACATAAAATACAGTGTTGAGTACATAATAGGCCACATCTTAACTGTTTGTAGGGTTGTCATGATCCTGACATATTAGCTTTTTATTAATTATCACACAAATAATTGCAATTAACTTCTATTTTAGGCCACTATCCTTACCTACATGCACACCCAATCCTCCTCATCAATCCAGGAGGTTTTTTTATTTAGCAAACTAGCCTTGCCAGAAATGCATACCACAAAATATTGTTAACATCCGCCATGTTATAGGCGATCAGCTTATAGAAACTTAGACGAAATGTTCATATTTAGACACTAGGATGAAAGCAATTACATTAAGCCTGCCACAATAGCCTTAAGCAACAATAGTGTATTCCTAGCATTGAATTCCTATCCTTGCCTTTCGTCCAAAAGTCTGTTAGTTATGAAATGTTTAAAAAATAACCATGGGAAACATTACACTTTAAAAATATAACACTAACAATATTGGAACATAGTTAACTAATTATAACTATATTTAACAACATTCTAATTCCATTTAGCCTTATATTTTGAATGTGAATTGTTTCCAATGTTTGTTATTTTCATTACTTGAAGTCAGTGGGGCGTGAAAAGTAAAAAAATAAAAATAAAGTAAATTGTTTCCTGAAACACAGATGACGCATTCTGTTTTCCCAGGGTAAGGCTAATCCATCTCATTAAATTGAGTGAGTACATAGATTTGAGAAAAACAGTGTTTGTTCTACATAGAAGGCAGTAAGTTAAACCCACATTCCACAAGTTTCTTTAGCTGGACTAGCCATTTGCGCCTTTCGGAACTGCGACATGAGAACAGCTGAAATAATAAATTTAACAATTACAGATAATAACAATACACTAAGTACTCAATTTATCAGGGTCTTAATCTGAAAATTATTCATATGGTACAATACAGTCCTACTGTAAATATTTTATTAAAACATTTGGATAAATGCCAGAGGATTCTACTCCTGTATTTCCCAAACCCGCACACAAATAACACGTGGCTCCGCTCCATCCTCATTTCTTTAAATCTCTACAAGTTGTCTGAATCAGACATCCTAGTTTGTGGGGCTGACCCCATTCAGTCGACTGGTCGATTGTTTGGTCGATATAATCTTGGTCGGCTAAGATTTTTTTTAGTCGAGCAGCCGCATGGCTGTGACAGCCACGTTCGGTGGATCTTAATTGGGGAGTGCGGGCTTATGTTACGCTCGGGAGCGGAGCGAATGAAACCGTGAGCAACGCACCAAACCCAGTGTGCAATCTGCTGTGTGACATAACACGCGCTGTTTTGAATAATCTACTTGTTAACATCTGCACTAAATGAAATGTTTAGGCTACTGTATGTCGGCTTTGGCTGTGCTGTTTGAATGATCTAATCACAAAAAAGCCATTGTTTTTTTTCTCTGCTTATAACAATATACAGGTTTATGTCCTACATTTATTCTTAGTCTGGGACAGGCCTACTAGTTTGCCTAATTAGTTTTAATGATCCATATGGATTCATTTTCTGTAAAATGTCAAGCCATAAAATAGTTTCAGTGTTGTACAGTAGTTAAAAACATTAATCGTAATTCCATACGTGGTCTGTTCACTAGCTGTTTGTCTGTGAATATTATTGAAGAGGCTTACTAACAGAGCGATCAATAGAACCATAACGAGTATCAAGTGGTTTCAAAACGATAGGATGAGTTTGCCACACCCCTAAATTGACAATTCATTTGTCAATGTGAATGTATGCTGTTTCCATCGTCAGCATCATTCATGTGACTATCTCGTGACTATTCACGTGACTATCTCGTAATGTTGGAAACAGATTGAGAATATCACGTATTTCCGAGAGAACTCAAGCAGAAAAACAGTGCTGATAATTTTTGAATAGAATTAACAAGAGAGTAAGAATAAAATGGTGGAAAACACCACCAAGTCTAAAGGAAACACGAGAAAAAACAGCATCGTATTTTCATGTAAAAGTGGTGATGAGATTAGGTTAGAACGTGTTCCCGGGAAGGGCCACTCGGTAGGCTGGCAAAACCAAATTCTGGAGATGAAGGTGTGGACATGACAAAGAATAGGTTTATGAATAAAAATATTATATTTACGTTTTTATTTACCCATGAATGAATATAGAAATTGCTAAAAAGATAGGCCTATTTCCTAAAATACATTGTGGTGTTTTAGTTGGTAGGTTTTTTTTGGTGGGGAGGAGAACCTGTGATAATAATGTTAAGGGTGGGGGTGTGAGCTAAAAAGTTTGGGAACTCCTGCCTATTGTGGCTAGATTCTTATGTGATGAAAGCCTCCACAAAAAAACTGGAATGAAATACAACTTCATCTTTAAAATCTGGACTAAAACCAAATGTGGGGCCATTGTGGATATCACTAAATCCATGTTGTAATTTCAAATACCAAATACTTCTATTGGCAATGTAATCGCAATGACAATAACTATAAAATCGTTTCTGTGCATGTCTTGATGTTAACCTGTTGGACAGAACTACTTTAAATAATTTTTTTAGGCTAAAACTTTTGTGTAGGCTTACCTAACATAACGTAAAATGTAGGTCAAGACAAGTAATATACAAGGACGCTTCAAATGTTTTATACAAAATTTCATATGAAATAGGGGAAAAACCAAGCTAATGTATGCTTCCATCCAAGCATTCATAAGCAAATTATATTTATGATTTCATATTATTAAAAAGGTTTTACACTGGCTTGAGCAAAAAAAGAGAAACGGTACGGGCGTCATGGTTCGGTGCATGAATATAACCAGGATCATACAATATATTCTTAAAAGTACTCGTATTGGTACTCGTATCGGCAAGTACCCAAAATGAAATACTCTGTACTTGTACTCGTTCCATAAAAAGTGGCATCGGCCCATCCCTAATAAAATAAATTAAACTCACGTGCAAATTAATCAATGTAATGCGGAACTACTGTTAGATACACAATTTGTTTATGGACACCTAATCTGTAGCCCCACCTTAGCTGTGAAGCTAGTAGCCGAGCTCCACCTCAGTATGCAGTTTTTTGTCAGATCGATGGTGTGGTGAGTGAGTCAGCACTAAGGAAGAGTATTGGTGGCGACCCACAACAATTAGAGGACCCGCCGAGATCACAAGTTTGGGAACACTTCAGTTTCCCAGTCAGTTACTGTCATAGATTGTATATATCGGTTACAGTAGTACAGGACTGTGTGTCAGCGTTGTTCAGCAGCTGTTGGGTATGTGAGTGGAAATACATCTAACATGCTAACGGATATCAGACGCAATCACCCAGATGTGCTAGCTCAGGGGAGAAACTGTATGACACTAGATGGTAGCTACAGCTTGAGACATGCACAATAAAAAAAATTGTGTTCTGCATTTTTGTTTAGCTTTTCCCTACATTGTACCAAACTCGTACCGAACAGTGATGTCTGAGCCGTGATATGAACTAACGGTGACTTCTGTGTACCGTTCAACCCCTACTACGTACTAAAGAAAAGGTTATAATCCGTTTTTGTGGGTGCTTTTTCACATTGCGGGTATCTTTATCTAATCTACCAGTCAAAGTGCCAGTTGAATCGTAAAACGTATAACACATTTTATTATGTATTATTGGACAGCATTTGAAAGAAATGACACGCAGAGGTGCGTATATAGTTGAGGGTAACTAGTCTATGAGAAATACTGCCTGAGCTGCGGTGAATAGATATACATAGAGTGCACGAGCATACAGATAATAAAAAGCTCTTAACTTTTAAAACATTAAAGAGCCCTTCTGCTAAATCAGCACCGGTGGACTGCAGAAAATATAGAGGACAAAATGTGTTTAGTTACGAAATTAGGAATTTGACAGGAATATGATACAATGTTATTTCTTTGTGATCTGAGAAAGTTGAAAAAGTAACAACTCAAGCACACAGACTGAAAATGCTCAGGGGTTATTGGATGATTCTGCTGTCAGTGAAATACATCTGCGTTCATGATTGAAAAAACATTGTTGTGTGTGCCTGAATGCAACAGCTGTTCAACTTCTCAAGGAAAACCGATTTGAATTACAATCCATTGTTCATCAACTATTTTACTTTGCCATAATATGGTATTAAATATTAACTATTAAATTTATTGTTGTATTGTGTTTGGCTTCATTGCTGAAGACACATCTACTTGTACTCTAGATTAGATGGGAGCTAATTAAGACAATGCTCGGATTATTTATTATTTACATGTTTCCATACAGATTATTCTAAAATTAATTTACAAAAGTAAAATTAAATCTGATTCAACCAATATTGTGGCATAGGTTAAGTGTTAAAAACGTTTTACACCTCAAATGTGATAAGCGGTTGGATGAACAATCTAATAGTAGTGGACGAAGGCTGGTTTCATAGACAAGGTTTAAGATTAGTTTAAAAAAAGCAAGATCAGTGGAGATTTCCATTCAAAATTGATTATTTAGTTCATGACTAAAGCTTAATCTGTGTCAGCAAAACCAGCTCTATAAGTACTAGTAGGACTATACTGATTAGAAAAATTTGGCCATCATCTGAAAATGATTAGTCTCACAGACTTAACAAAATGAAATTGTTTTAATATTGTATTATGTAATAATATGTATTGAAGCAATATAGAAAGAGCCAGTGCGTTTTCTTTTAAAATCTAACTGGCTGGTGTTTGGGTATCCACCAGGCTATCTGATGCATTGTGTCTGAAACAGCATTCCCGAAATGTGTAGTTAAACAATAGCTTTTGGACATGCAGAAAAATGTCACTGCAATTAGCTTCACTACAGACATTTGGAGTTCAGACGTGTTCTGTCTCTCATTAAGCCTGACAGCGCAGTGGGTGGATGCAAGTTTTATATTACGTAGGCTGGTATCGGATCGGTAGCAGCAATGAAAAAGTGTTATCGGTTCATCCCTACATCCAGTGGTGTAAAATTAACAAATCTGGACATAAATATGACAAACAATCCAAGTAATTGCCATTGATTCCAGTCTGCTCAAATAATTGTGACAGGCTTACTTGTTTGATGGTGAAGTCGTTGATGAGGTGGTGGTTGTGTTCGTTGAGGCTGCAGTGCAGCGACACGCAGTCAGAGTGGATGAGCAGGTCCTGAAGCGTGGCCATCCTCTGCAGGCCCAGAGAGCGCTCCACTCCGTCTGGCAGGTAGGGGTCGTAGAAGATCACCCCGAAACCAAACACCTTAGCCCGCAAAGCCACCGCCTGACCCACACGACCTGCAAAGGGTTCATTATGGATAACTAGCGGTTCGTCTGGGTTAACTAGCGGTTCGTCTGGGTTAGCTAGCCGTTCGTCTGGGTTAGCTAGCGGTTCGTCTGGGTTAGCTAGCGGTTCGTCGGTGTTACATAATAGTTAGATAGTTGTTTGTCAGGAAGACTAAGCGTTTGTATCTGCAGCTACCTTAAGGGTTAGCTAATGTATCCTCAGTTCCACCACTATTTACACATTAAAGATACGAGGCACTGGCAGACTAACAACCCATATTCAACTGAAAAGATTTAGGGCAACTATTAAACCAAAAACAGCTGCTCTCTTTACTCCCGCCTTGAGTGGCCCTACTCACCTAGGCCAATGATGCCCAGGGTCTCTCCTCGGATGCGGGCAGCTCCACCAGCCACCTCCCTGATTTGCTCCACGCTGGAGGCCCTGGTCCCCTCTCGCAGTGCCTGATGCATCCAGGTGACACGGCGGTACAGGTTCAGGATCAGACACATGGACGTGTCGGCCGTCTCCTCCACTGACGATGCTGGAACGTTACACACTGCAATGCCTAAGGAAAAGGAGGTGTGGGGGATGGGTCAAACAGAATTGCTCAGGTCAAAGGAATGGTAAAACTTTGGTTATGTATGTGTAATATTGCTGTCCCTTTAAATAATTTCTTTGGCATCCGACTCAATGTACAGTACAGTAGCTGCTGGCCTTTCCAGATTCAGCTGTTATAAAATTATTCCTAATATTAAGCTTAGTGCCAATATAATTACAACTGCCTGATTGTATGAAGTAACTGTGATTAAGTAATATCCATGTACTACAAAATTCTAAATGTTGTTTAACATGCAAATAAGCAGAGTGAATCAATTAAATGGCATGTTGCTGGAACATTTTTTAGAACAACAGACAACAACATTGACAGCAAAAAAAATGCAGACAATGATAATGTCATTGAATGTGATATCTTTAACCTAGATTAATCCAATCATCCGATGTTAACAAGTAAATTATTCAAAGCAGCGCGTCGGCACGCAGCGCGTCGGCACGCAGCGCGTCGGCACGCAGCGCGTCGGCACGCAGCGCGTCGTTAGCATGCACCTAAGTAAGCGATATGATGTATAAGTGGTAGACTACATCATATTTAACATCGAACTATGGTATAAATTTGCGTTGTTGGCAGAATTTGCATTGCTTTGCATCATCCGGTACTTAGACAAAATGCTTCCAAGGTATGGATTTTAGACATTTTTTCTATAGTTCTCATAACACCAACAGTAGATTTAATGTTCAGGACAGATTGTGAACACGAAAATGAAAGGAAATCTGGGGGGAAATTATATTGTTATCAGTGTTGCACTATTTGTCTTACATAATATTCTGTAGCACATTTATTTCTTTCAGTACTGGTGTAGTAAAGTGCCACAGGCAGGAATCAGATCTCACACACCTATACAGCTGCTCCAACTAAAGAAATTAGACGACCAAGTGCATGTCAACCAAACAATCAACTACTCGACTGAATGGGGTCAGCCCTAATGTGTAATATGGTATATTGCCAATATATCATGTCTAAGCACTGCGCCTAAGAACAGCTCTTAGTTGTGGTATATTAGTCATGCAATGTCATAATCTCTAGTTAAAAAAAAAACTATTAAAATGGCATTCTATTTCTGGCAGACATATTTTTAACAAATCCACATGAAAACAGGTTAAAGGAATGGACAAAAAGCAGACAAAAAGCAAACTCCTGGCTGTCCAAAGTGAAGGCCTTTAAATCTGATTGTTGACTTATTATGACAGCAAAGCTAAATCAGCTAACTTAACAAATACACAGCACTTTCAAACAGCTTAATTACAATGTAAGCACTTTCACAACCTTGAACATTTAAAATTGTAATTCAACCATTTGCAAAAACCCTGGTATTATATGCGTTAAATGTGGGTGTATGACTCACCCAGCTCAGCTGCAGCTTTGATGTCGACATTGTCAAAACCACTGCCGATCCTGACAATGACTCTGAGACCTTTGAACTTGTCGAGGTCATCTCTGGAGAGAGTGATGGTGTGGTAGAGAAGGGCACCAACTGCCTCGTTCAGCACCTACGGGTTAATAGTATTAATACAGCCCTTTTGTGCACCTGTTGGGTTAATACACACTGCTGTCATCTTGTAAAGCAGCTATGGGGTTAACATACATGAATACAGTTTTGTTGACCGCATATAGGTTTAAGACTTAACACTAAGTTAACAACAATAAAAACATTAAAAAACAACAGCAACAGAAGTACAGCAACACAGAATGTATATGCTATTGTGTGTGTGTGCGTGCGTCTACCTTCTCGTGGATTTCCTGGGTGGACTGAGCGTCACAGAAAGCCACGGTGGCCACGTCCTTGAGGATGGGCATTTCAATGGTGCAGTCCCGCCCGTCCAGGAGCGCCACCAAAGGCCGAGGGTGCATGGGCCCATTGAGGATGGGGGGGCGGATCCCTAACAACAGACCAAGAGCAGTTACGGACCTCTGGGCTTTCTAAAAACGTATAGCTGCAATATTCTACAATGTGATTTGCGGCTTTAAATGGTTGGCAAGTTCGGCTGACTCATTGGTGCTTGCAACATCTACGTAAAGTTGTGAGTCCGACATGGATTTAATTTCTGAAAAAAGGCACTATTCAAACTCTTATTATCTGAGGTCTATTTTCTGTTGTTTCCTTGCACAGACAAAATGGCTTCCTTCAGGACAAAATGGCTTCCATTGGGAAAATTAAAATCCTTGTTTGCCACTTTGTGACTGTCCACAAAGGATACCGGTAATGATTTAACAATATTTCAAGAGTCTGGATGGGTCACTGGTCAAACCCTTCCTTCCCCACACACACACACACACACACACACACACACACACAATTGCCCTGGCCAGAAGACACACCACATGTCCCTCTACAGTCAACAAGGGTTGACATTGGCCAATGGCAGCATCAGTCCTGAGTTAGAGAAAGGCCAAGCTGACGTGAGGGAGTCTGACCACCACACTAACACGATTACTGCCCCCAAACCAAATTGTCCCAGTTTGACTGGGTCTCTCCCACAACCCTATGACTCTGATGGAGAAGTATGTGTTCGTTTTGTAATAATAATAAAAATAATATAGCCTCTTCTTTAAGCAACATTATCAGTGCCTCTAGTTATACTATTGATAGGTATGTGTAAAATTTACTTTTTTTATTCCATAAACTACTGACAACCCCTTTCCCAAATACTTGAATATTGTCATTCAGTGCATTCATTTGTAATAATGGAAAGAAAATAAGTTAATATTTATTTTAAACAACACAATACTAATATGTTAACTTAGGAAGTGTTCAGAAATCAATATTTGTTTGAATAATTATTTTATAATAATTGGCTTTCATGTGTTTTGACATGCTCTCAATCAGTCTTTCACATTGATGTTGGGTGACTTTATGCCACTCCTGGCGCAAAAACATTCAAGCAGCTCAGCTTTCTTTGATGCCTTGCCACCATCCGTCTTCCACTTGATCACATTCCATAGGTTTTCAATGGGCTTTATTTTTAGACAAACGTACTGTGATCTAATTTTTTATGTTACTGGTTGCGATTAGGAATGTGTAATGGACATTATTTTTTTATCCTTCTCGTGGATGTACAGGTTTTTAATTAAAAATGTTTTATAGTTTTCCCCATTTTTTTCTGCTCCCACTTGATCCTGTCCAACTTCCCACTAACCCTGCCTTGTAGTCCGCTCTGCAACTCCCTCAACAGATGATCCTGTCCAACTTCCCACTAACCCTGCCTTGTAGTCCGCTCTGCAACCCCCCTCAACAGATGATCCTGTCCAACTTCCCACTAACCCTGCCTTGTAATCCGCTCTGCAACTCCCTCAACAGATGATCCTGTCCAACTTCCCACTAACCCTGCCTTGTAGTCCGCTCTGCAACTCCCTCAACAGATGATCCTGTCCCACTTCCCACTAACCCTGCCTTGTAGTCCGCTCTGCAACTCCCTCAACAGATGATCCTGCCCAACTTCCCACTAACCCTGCCTTGTAGTCCGCTCTGCAACTCCCTCAACAGATACGGGATGGTGAAGGGTGCTCACGTGGGATACAGACAATTGTTTTCACACTGCTCATCCACACGGAATCCTTTAGTCAGATCATATGTAGGATGATTACACTCACCAACTATACTCCCGCGATTTAAATTTACAGGCACCTGTTCTGCACACGAGTCGCTAGAGTGCAACGTGGCAAGGAGGATAATCAACCTTATCTAGCCCAAATCCCGGGCAGCGCTATGCCAATTTGTGCTGGCTTGTGATAGAGGTCTGGGCAAAGTCGGGGAAGCCATAGTCAGGTTTGAACCATTGACTATCATGACATAACTTGTCCTGCAAGGCAACGACTTAGCCCACTACACCATGCAGACCCCCCCATATGTAAAAGGTTAACCTTTTAAGTCATTTACACATTTTGAAAAAAATATTTGAGAAATGTAAACTGGAGGATCAGGGATGCAAATTACATCTTAAGTAGCAAACTGCTCAACCACCAGGGAACTGTCTTCTATAGCCATCCTCTGTAAAAAGGCATTGCATAGCAAGCGGTGGGGGTTACATTTGGGAAGTGCTGCTTTGATTGAACAACACGTACGCAGAGGACATGATGGAGGTGCTTGTGGGGTTAGTCTGGATGGTTACAGTGCCAGCTATGGGTGGACAGGTCAGGGTGTCTGTTGCAGGGTAAAAAGGAGGAGGGTAGAGCTAAGTCATGATCAAATTCCCCTTTGTTGCAATGTTTTTTATCAACGCACAGATAGCTTCTTCACTGAGTATGATGTACTTACTAATACTGGGTTGTGTGGTCATCACACATAGCAATCTTATAGGATGAACTCTAAATCACTTCGAGTAGCAAGATGTCTTAAACTTGAAAAGAATTCACTGAAATTATATGTGCTTGGATTTAATAAATAATCATTGACCACTTAGTAGCGACAATGTGAGACAAACCATAAGGCTAACATCTATGCCAATCTAAGTACATTTGGCCAATTTAAGGATGCTAAATCCATTTGCAGAAAATTGCAGAAAATTTGATGCATATTGGGTATTACATGAAATGCACTGGAGCTTTTTCGGCAGGGCTGGTGTGACCATATAGGCGAACTAGGTGACCGCCTAGGGTGCCAGAAGCTGGGGCGGCACAACAGTCAACGGCAGACCTAAGATTCTTTAGTTTGATTATGAAAAAGTAGCTAAAATAAAAATGTATGTAACTGATCAGATTACTATTAATTACCTTAACATAGGTAAGTATTTTAAATGTATAGTATAATATACGGTAGAGTCGCCGGGAGACATGTACGAGCTGGCATTTGCCCCAGTACTTTTCAAAGTGGTGCAGAGCCGCCCCACCACTTTCACCGCAGCCCAGTATCGGATGCACATATTTATTAATAATATAGAAAAACGTTTTGCAATAGTAGATAGCATACACTTCTTAATATTTAATAAGTTCATATAGTGCCTCAATTTCAACCCGTTTGGTCTGTTGAATAACCATTTCCCTGAAGACGCAACATAACCCTTTCCCTGAAGACGCAACATAACCCTTTCCCTGAAGAAGCGTGATAAACTCAAATGCTTATTGTGACAGATGGATGCACTTGTCAGACATATTGGTGGTGGATGAGGTGGGCTTTCCCCCTCACTGTGTAAAAGCGCTTTTGGTTCCTTTGAAGAAAAGTGCTATATAAGTTGAATGCATCATTATTATCATCATTACACATCGATGTCATTAGCTACAGCAAACACGACCTTAACTACAGAACGGTTGAGTCGGTCATGGAGCCAGCTAACACAGCTAATATTAAACTCAATTAATAAATTTGTTT
Organism: Umbra pygmaea; assembly: GCA_016801145.1. NCBI lineage: Eukaryota > Metazoa > Chordata > Actinopteri > Esociformes > Umbridae > Umbra > Umbra pygmaea. The sequence goes on along the minus strand of JACXGM010008682.1, from coordinate 16,052 downwards.
GGTACAGGAAAGAGTAAAGATGAAACGGTCTGCTGCTGCTAACCAAGGCTGTGGGGGATTAAGAATGTACCTGCTGAAAAGGGGAGGTGGTCAGTTTTTCAAGTTAGGGCTGATGTGAAGTTTAAAAGTTATTACACATTTATACCTACAAATTCCACCACACAACGCAGAATATGCAGACAATATAAATACTTTTGTCCAACCATAACAAACGGATGTCAGCTAATTCACTAAGATTTTGGATTCTAGCACAAACAGGTCTTTCACCTACAAGTCAGAGTTGTCTTAGGTCAAATGTATTTCCTGTTTTGTTCTTGTATTCTTTCATTGTCATCAGTGTTACATTTGAGGATAACGGATTATTACGGAATTACGGAAATCAAATCAATTAAATATTGAATACTTTTTATAAAATAATAATAAATGAACACCGCCCAAACCGAATCATGAAAATCGCTATCATTTGGAATGTTTTTAGGAATGCACAATAATTTTGGGATGCTCAGGTAGGCTGTGTGTTATATGCGCTCTCTTCGTTTATTTTTTTTTATTTTATTTTTTTTGTACAATTTTATAAACAAGATTGAGCTTATATATAAGTATATGCTCTCTCTTCGTTATGAACACGAACGAGTCTTTTGAATATGAACATACTTTTCTTTACTCGCTCTCACACTGCATGTTAGCTGTATGATCTGGGAGGGAGAAAGAGGGGATGAATTTCTGATTAGAACATACAATTTGAGAACAGAACGAGAGAAGGGTAGATTGACACAGACGCCCCCATAACGTTCCGTCCTGTGACGCTAACTGTGACGTCAGAGCATTTACAACACACGCGTTCTCTAACATTTAACTCGGCCTAGCTGAGGAGGCATGAATCTGCATCTTATCACAAGCATAAAGCATGATTCTTCATCTTACTGTTCACATGATTGAGATCACAATAGATGCACAATAACTCATTAACAAAAGGTATCACAGAGCCAACCAAACGCACGCGCAAACACGGTTGCTCGAGTAAAAGACGCTTAGCTACGTATTCAAGGCCTACGAAGAATAAGCATGGCCGCGCACACAATGCAATTCATTCAGCGCTTCATTCATTCTCACTCTCCCTCCTTTTTTCTTTCCCTCCCTCCTTTCTCTTCCCCTTTCCCGAGGTTTGGGGACTGTGTGTGAGTGTTACAGCGAGGGAGAGATGAGGGGGAGGGGCAGAGTAGGATGATAATGCCGCACTACTCCACCCAACCTCCAGACACACACGCAGTTGTTCAATTCCTTTAACGGCTAAAAGGACCCAGCGAGCAAAAAGGAAACAGCACATACATACACTAGTCTGCAACACCACACCCAAGCCCGAATCTCCCCCCTCCGCTTTTAAGCTCTCTTCTACAAACACACACACACACATATATATGTATAAAAAACGAAACACAAACGGAACCTAACCTTGCATTATGAAGTTTGCCAGCCTGTCTTCCTCACTCTCTCGCCTCGCTCTCTCCCTCTATCGTTCTTTCTTTATTTCTCTCCCTCGCTCTTTCTGTCAGACTGTGCTTGGCTGGCTAGGTCCCAGCTGTCATCCACACCCAGCCCCTCCCCCACCACCCAGCACCAATCACAGGCGGCCCCATTGAGGGCCAGCCAACCAGCACTAACCTCATTAGCATAGACAGGCAGCGGCTGGGCTGGGGGTGGTTTAGCTGTTGTTGTCTTTTAAAGAGACAGCTGGCCCGTTTTCCTGTAGCCACGACCGCGACCCCTCACCCCGCTCCTCTCAGGGGACCAAGCTCTCACAGACAACTCCCTCCATTTCATCTCAAAATCTCCCAAGAGCCTTATTTTGCACAATTTTCTATACCCTTTACTTACCCTGTAGACAAGATGAGGTAAATATTTCCAGAATTTAAAATAGCCATATTTTAAATGACCCTACAAATTAGATATTGAAGACTTTGCAATTTAAAAAAAAACATGTATGATGTTGTATTCTCATTTACCTATCTAGCTTATCATTATTGTCTGTCATCTATTAAGTCATTATTTGTTCCTCGCATTGGAATCCTTTCTCACAGCTCACTGCGCTTGACTCACCCCCAACCAACAGGAATGTGAAGTTGTTCTCTCTTCCTTTCTGTCCCAAACCCATCACTTCACTTTCTTAACTGCCACTCCTCGCTAACTGCCACTCCTCACGACAGAAGGTTTATCAATAAATTAACTCCTATATCTGAAGGGTATGTGTGCTAAATGCAAAGTGCATGTGATCACAGGCAGTAAATATAATTCCAAAACTTTTTAAAAAACTGGAAGAAAACTGCACACAACCCAATCAAGACTTCCCTGAGGGATGTTCTGGTGCACCATATTACAACTTCAGAAAACCATATAGTATTATGAATGTATGATGCTGGTGTGAGAATTTTCTGTGTGAAATACTCAGGGCAATATGACTACAAGAAATTGCATAATCATTATACATCTTAAAATGCCCTACACTTGACTTGATGTACAACCTTTTTTTTGTTTAAGGGAAGTTTTCATGTCTGCGTTTTAATGCTTCTTACCCTCACAGATGCGGTCGAGTCTCTGACGCTTCACTTTGTGTTTGTCCATTAGAGCCATAGGCTGGCAGTCCTGATCCAGCACACAGCAAGACAACAGCACAGACCGTTAAGAAGCTCCTTCAAAACACCAGCACAAGAAAACCAGACACAAAATGTTTGCTACCAGTTAGGTCAAATGGTTTACTAGTAGTTATTTCTATTTGTTTGTCTGCACCTTAGATTAGTTCTTTAATGTCAATGAAATCAGTAAAGACAAAAATATAACATAATGCTGCAGGACAGGCCCCTCAGAGTTGGTTTATTCAAATTTGGATGTTGATGCAATAACACAGGTACCTGGATAAGGCATCTACTCATCAAATGTGAGTACTTTTTTATGTGTTCATAAAATGAAAATATTGTTTACACATAAGAGCACATAGCAGTGTGGTATTTTTAAGGTTGTATTATAACTTCTGCTTTCTCTGTGGTACACACAATCACAGGGCCTGTTTCAATATTTTGAAAAGGCATACCTTCTCTTCCTGGTTATAAATACTCTGACATTACTGGCTTGGTGTAATTTAACCATTACCTTTATCTATTCAATGGTGTGTTCAATAGTATAATATCAAACTGAGGAACATTATCGAGCGAATGTGTTGAAATGTTTGTGTTGAGATTCAGCCAATGATTGCCTTAACAGATAGGAAAGGTTATTGTGCACCTTCCAACTGTTTGACCATGACCATACATGGAAAGGCTACTGACCAGACGGCTGAGTGGCAGGCAGACTTACCAGAAAGTGATTCGCTCAGTATCTGTTGTTTGCTTTTCACAATGACGGATCCGATCTTACTGTCAAGTAAAGAGACATTATCAAAAGAGCGCTTCTTCACTCACTCTCATAAATGAATAATAAGACGAATACGAAAGAAAAAGGCCTTGTAACAATGTGTTGGTGGAATTCAAACCAGGACCAGGATTACCCAGATCATAAGAACTTGAACTGGGCTAGAGTGATTGCATTGTTTAAATAGGCCTACCATTTAAACTAGGGCTAAAAACTGAACTAGAAATATAAACGTTACATTTTCAAAACAAATATCCGTATGCATAAATAGCTATTACATCAAATGTTTTTTTCTAGAATCATTACAGGCTGAGCAGCAGGGACTTTTCAAAATGTTTAAAGAAAAATCGGGGATTATGGAAACAAAATTAAACTCTAAATTAAAAGTAACCAGAACCGTTACGACAATGTGGCTGACAACGTCTAGGCCTGTTTAGACTGTAGCTACTAACTCAGCCAAGTACACTTCATTTATCCTTTCAAAACCGAACAGGTACAGTAGATGGTTAAAGTTACACATCTCTGCAGAGTAAGATAGACTAAGTGAATAGCAACTTGGTAGCTTGATGGCTACCATGACCATTTCTTATCGCATCTGTCTAGTTAGTTTATAACCGAACATTAGCTACCTATATAGCTGGCTAACCGTGCCTAATAGACAACACATATTAATGATAGATCAGAATCATATTTAAATTCAACAAAACGCACTGTAGGCCTCTAAACACATAATAGGTTCACAAGCGTCTATTTATTGTTCGTTATGGTACGGGATATATCATAAAACAAAGCTATTTATCAATCTACCGTTGGATGATTAGCATAGCAAGTTAGCTTGCTTGCTTACTAGCTAGCTAGCTAGCCAGCCTACTGTCTGCGTGTGGGAGATGCGTACTGGGGAGCCGATTTCGTCCGATTCGCTATCAGCGAATGGCGCTACAATGTGAATGTCTGAAAATGCAGAAACGCGAGAGCGCCAGGGAAACGTGGATGTCCAGAACGTGCACGTTAAGCGCGCATGTTTCGCTACACCGGTAACGGAAAAATGCACGAGCGGCGGATTATTTACCCCAAGAAATCTATGTCGGTTGTGTTGTTACTGTGTGCGTGCGTCGGTGGTCTTCCCTCTCTCCCGATCGCCATGAAATCTGCAAAAGAGGAAGTCGCCGGTTCATGGGGGGTCAGACCGCGGTACACAACGTGTGACGGGTAAAGTGAGAAGCACCAGCACACTGGTAGGAGGGGAAGGCAGAGCGCCCTCACCTTCCATGGCGGTGGACAGACAGCACACCCACGCACTATCCATAAAGTGCACATCACGTCGACGATAGATTGGGCAAACTATTAACATTGAAGTCTCTAAATGACATTGGATTTTTTTGCTGGGTCACTCCCAATACATATACCCATATAAGTTGGGTAAACTGTCATGTATATCAAAATAAAAGGTTTGGTTTCAAACACATAGTATCTCTTCCTGCGCGTGTATTCCGTGCACAATATCACAGGTCATACAACAATAAAAATATTTTTTATATCTCAATGATCTGCCGAAACATAATAGAAAAAATAAAAATAATAGCCCACTTCTCCACTGCTGAGGCCACAAGGTGTCACTAGAGTCAATAATGTACCCTAACATTTACTGTGTTCCTGCTACGACTATGGCACCATCTTCAGGTGGAAGTTTCAACTTGAAATCAAACATATTACAGCAGAAATCCTAAAAAACATTTATGGTTATCCCACTGTACTTTACTCAGTATGCAAACCACAAGCAACCCTGAATCATTTTATAATTGAAAGAAACACAAGACATGATTTTTCTTGCAAAAGTAGTTTAATAAAACTTTACTTGTACACAAATTGTGTAAGAGGATATTTCCATCTGAAAACATATGATATAAATCATAAGGCCACCAAATCTCTGTATTAATATTGGTTTCCGCTCACACACACACACACAAAATGGTTTCCACATGTGACCACTGTACAGTACATTATGACATTGTGCCCAATAGCATCCAACTAGGATAGTCCATTCTTTCAATTACAGTGCAAGAGTAATCTGTTTATTAGTGGGTCACAGAATCAGAGAACAGAGATACTAAAGAATTCATCATGTAGATTTCATGTCTAAAGGTAACCAAGATTATACCTTGATATTATTAACAAAACCCAGTATAACAGCAACAACTTCTTATACTCAGCTTAAGGCATGAAGGTACAATATTGATTGAATTAAAACAGCAAATAACAGTTCAAGAACAAATGAACAGAGCTAAAGCCAGCTATGAGGAAAACAAGCAGGCCTTCCTCAGTTCCCTTTAGAGGTGTGAGTCTTCCTCTCTGGGCCAAATGAACCGTATAGGCCTACACCCACATAAGCAGACGCACATGCATACTTCTGCTTGTGTAACATCTTCAGGTGGACTTGTACCCACCTGGCTATACGTTCTGAAAAGTATTCTTACAATAGAAGTGTCCATCACAACCAATCTGCATCTTAGTACTTTATAATTGCAGTAGTACATTACCAACTACCTAGATTAGAAAGCGCTTATTGTTAGTCTTTATTAACAATCTCCATTGTATTTCTGAGAATAAACATGAATCGTCCTGAAATGACATACAAGGTGACCCTATAAAAATTGCTCTAGCAATATTGACAGTTTTAATCTACAGTCGGCCAGTGATATGAAGGGCACCATGTGTGGCTTGTGAAAGGCAGCAGGGTCCAGCCAGGGGGTGTGGTGTATAAAATGAACACAGCCAATCACAGAGCTCTAGAGGACTTTTAATTCTCCTCAATGAGGTTCAAATCCAGTTCAGGGCAGACTCTCTCAAACACACGCTGCTGTCCAGCCTCTAACAAACACATTGTTTTCTCCTCCTCTTCCTCACTTTCACTCAGTGGTCCAATGCTAGTTCTACCTAAGAGGTCTCTTGAGGGAAAGGTTCCTGTGAAGTCTCCAGGACCAGGCTCCAGGCAGCCAGCTGTTCCATAGATCAAGGGCCCCCCACTGCCAATCTACATTCAGAAAAATAGCAAAAACTGTTTAATGTATTCACCAGACAACTTATCAAAAAATTATTTTATATTGTCATTTGCAGCAAGAACCTAGGGAGTAGTTATAGGGGGAAGAGTGGATGTAGGAGCCAATTGAAAGCTGGGGATGATTAGGTTACCATGACGGTATGAGGGCCAGATTGGATATTCTGACAGGACAACAGGGTTACCCTCGTAAGTAGTCAACAACAGCTTTAAACATGTTCAGTGGTTATTTAAGTCCATCGTCATTGCTTTAAACTGCACCGTTTTACCTGCATGAGCTTAAGTAGTTGCTATGCAACCATTAATTTCAAGAAATCCTTAAAATAAAGGTTATACTTTGAGACAGATTTAATGGTCATCCTTTGTCAATTTATGACTAATTTCCCCATCCTTCTCAGAGACCAGAGTGCAACCAGCTTTGTTCTGTCCATTGGTTGTGTAACAGAAAGGCAGCCATTTCATAACACCACCATCTTAAACCATGACCCAAGTAGACCCACAGCCAGTGAGCTGCAGCTGCAGAGCCAGGAGCTGTTCTAGTCACACCCCCAGAAACACAAAAATAATCCATGAAATATTTTATATATATTTTTAAATTAGAAGTGATGACATCCCTCCCAGTGCAGGAAGTCAGCAGACATCCCAGTTTCCAGTGGTGATTCCAGGTGGCTGAGTTGCAGTGGCGGATGTCCATTGGGGCACGGCCTTAGGCATGGGTACACATCAATGATCTGACACAGGAATGCCAGGGTCAGCCCCAAAACGCACACATGGTTAGGGCAATGAGATTCCATGGCCAGGCAGCACAGTACCGAGACCACAAGTTGAACCCGAAAATTATCTGGGCCGGTCTGGCTGGAACAGGAATGTGAGTGCAGTAGTTCCAGCTCATAAGGGAAGGTAGAAGGGGGGTGAGAACCAAAAGCTAGAGGCCCATTGCTTCTCGCTAATGATCCCAACATAAACATTCTGGTCTGTGGGGAGAGAAGCTGCCGTGTGGGGGATGGTGGTGCTGCTGCTTTAGTACTACCAAAAGTTCTGCCTCAAGGAGAACGATGCATCATTTTAACTGAAATACACATTGTGTGCATGTACGTTTTTAATCAATGTACTATTAAAGTATTTTAAAGTATCACCCTGCTTACCTGAGTCATTTTGCTGAAGTCCAAGCCCGGCCTGGCAAAGTGGGGCAGTGTGTCTGGGTCATGACATCTCTTCAAGCGAGGTTTGCGCATGTCACAGGGCTGAGAGTGGCATCTTGGGAGACACGGGGGAAGGACACGTCTCGAGGACGATGGGGTACTACAAGCTGATGAGGGAGATGGGGAAGGCGCCGGGGTACTACAAGCTGAGGAAAGAGACTGGGAAGGCGCCGGGGTCCCAGGGTAGCGCGGGGCTGGAGAAGGAGAAGTTTGGGGTGGCAGCATGTGCACTGGGGACAGGGAAAAATGGCACTGCTCCAGGGGCTGACTGGAACCAAAAGGTGCTGGGGAGGAAGAGCAGGATGAGGGGGTGGGGAAAAAGCCAGAGCAGCACACGCTGTGCGGGTCAGAGTGGTCCCAGGGAAAGCTCCAGGGAAGTGGGGAGTCATGGGACAAGGCCAGGCTGAAGAAAGTGGGGCTAGACGAAGAATGTAAGGAGGAGGTGAGAGAGGAGCTTAGGCGTCGGACTGGTACTGGCCCCCCCAAGGTGCCAACTGCCACGCAAGACACACCCCCTCCGCTGTGGCAGCGCCGCTTGACAGGGTTCCAGACCTTGGAGGCGCTGGGTCGCCAGGGGGTGCGGCAGCTGGACAGGTCCTCAGGGACTGACAGGGAGCGGCAGTGGCGTTTGGGGGGTGGAGGCGGAGGGGAGCTCTGGAGGGACAGGTCGTTCAAAGAGCTGCTGGGTATGGGGAAATGGGTTCCCAGGGTGTCCAGGAACAAGGGGGCTTCCTGGAGGTCTGTCTTGGAGGATGGGAACTCAGACCAACTGCTCTCTGTAAAAATGAAACAGACAATTTAGATTAAATTACAGAGTGACTATGACCTGTCATTTACTCTTTAGAAGCATTTCTGAAATAAATCCTTACCTGGAGTCGACTCGTATCTGCTCCAACACACAGCCGGTCCGCATCCAACTTCAGGCATTGACTGAAATGAGGAGACTTTAAGTGACAAAAGTATTCAGTTTTGGCCAGTCAGTCCTGCTGTTAAGTCTTCCTAAGTCAGTCTATCTACTAGAAAACAGCAGTGTCCCAATCCCTCCTTGCCAATCCATGATGGCACCATTAATGCAGAAAGATATGTACACATTTTGGAGCAACATATGCTGCCATCCAGATGTTCTCTTTTCCAGGGAAATCATAGTATTTTTCAGCAGGACAACACCAAACCACATTCTGCCTGGATTACAATCGCATTGTTGCGTAAGCAGTGTGCGGGTGCTAGCACATCCTGCCTGCAGTCCTGACCTGTCTGAGAATGTGTGGTGCATTATGAAGCGCAAAGGCAACAAAGTAATTGTACAGTTGCGCAGCTGAGGACATGAATAATGGATGAAAACTCTGCTTGCTAAACTTAACCAACTGCTGTCTTCAGTGCCTAAATGCTTAATAAGTGTTATTAAAAGAAAAGATTATGGTACACAGTTGTAAACATGACTGTCCCAAATTTTTTTGGAGTGTGTTGCAATCATCAGATTCGAAATGTATACTACACCCATCAGCCATAACATTATAGCTCAACTTCAGTTAATGTTGTCAGAACACATTGCATCACAGAAAATAAGTGGGGTTTGAGCATATTCTTTTAATTCAGAAACAGTATTAACCCAACAGTGTGATCGAGGGAGAAAGTTCCATAGTTTGGGTGCAACAACACCGAATGATCTGTGTAAATTGGCATAGCGCTGCTAATTTTGGGTTAGATAAATCAAATTATCCTGCCGCGTCACACCTTTGTGTCCAGATCAGGCACCTGTAAATTCAATTGTGGAATTACAGTCTGTGACAGGCCTGTAACGACACACCAAACTCACGATTCGGTTCGGATCACGATTTTTGACGCACAATTCGATACAAACCTCAGTTCTGTTTTGGGGGTTGAGAGAAAAAAGATTTTTAGTAACGAACATTTAAAAAATCTGTATAAACTGACCAAAGAACAATATTACCTATGCAAATTATTAACAATATACCTTAGTATAATAAATGAATAGCCAAAGCGATAACATTTTTGTTGTCTTTGTAACAAAATACTGTTGAAAGAAAAACAGATCTAAACTCTATTGTGGAGATGATTCGGGCATGTTAAAAATCCTTCTTCAATCAAGTTCTTACATTTACAAAGAAAATGAAATGGCTTCAAACTAATTAGAAGAAACTCCACAAAGCCTGGCGGTTCAGTCGGTATGAAGAATTGTTCAAAAGTAATACATGGCTCCACACTGTCTGCACTAATATAACAGAACGAGAACGTGGAGATTAACTGCTCAATGAGGGGTCGTTATTTCCGTTGCATTGAGGTACTGAGAGATGCGCAATTTAATACTGATCACAAGAAATATGTTTCAGTAAACAAAGCTGCAAGGACAAATAAAAGATCATAAACAAGACTCAAACAGACGAAGCTTAGAAGGTAACTAACGAACAAAGTAGCTGCGTTGCTGTGAGCTGCCACAATCACCTGCTATTACTATAATCTGCCAGCAGTTGCTAACTAAATGTTGCTCAGAGAAAGTGCTTATGGCTTCTTTTGACAAAATACAATTGGAACAAATTAGCATGAATGTCGCATTTCTTTGAGACCTTAAAACGAGATTTTAGACATTTTACCTTAAATTCTGGAAAACGAAATTAAAATTATTTAAGTATTTTTAAAGATCTGCCGACACGCTCTTCAACTAGCTCAACTTTTGCAGGTAGGCGTCACATGATTGGAAAGGTAGTCAGATGACTACAAATTAAATAATTTATCCTCAACTAGTTTTGTGGTGTAGGTCTACATATTTTAAAATGTTCACATCAAATAATTCTAATAGTAATTTAAAGATGTGATTGCATTAGATCTGGACAGAAAGGATAACTCAGAGTTGGAAGGGGTGTGTCGCGATTCTGCCTTCTCAGACCGCGACAGGTTTGTGGATCTGAGTGTCGCGATTTCGGTTTCATATCACATATCGTTACAGCCCTAGTCTGTGAACTTCATCTGGTGGAAAAGAATCAGCAGCTGGGTTACATGGTTGGATGAACCATGTGCGCGCCCCTCGCCATCCCACAGATCTGTCTGATGAGTTGTGGAACTGCCGATAAGGCAGGGTTAGTGGGAATTTGGAAGGGAGGAAAATCAGGATAAACTACATAATCCTTACACTTGCACATTTTCCTGCTTCTTAATTTTTTCTCAATGTTGATGTGTTAGAAAACAAAAAAATAGCCAAGCGTAAGGATTTAAGTGACATGGAAAAGCACTGAACCATTGACAGGGTCTTGGGCGGCCATAGCTCACTGATGCCCCAGGGGACCCAAGGCTGGCCCGTGTGGTCCAATCCAACATATGAGCTACTGTCGCTCAAATTGCTGAAAAGTTCATGCTGGTTTGATAGAAAGGTGTCAGAACACAAGGCATTGCAGTGTGTTGCATATGGAGCTGCTGTTTTGGCAGCAAAAGGGAGACCTACACAATTTTAGGCAGGTGGTAATTAAAATATGGTTTATTTTTCAAAAATAAACTTCACAAAGTATAACATCACATAATGTGTTATCAATATAGGACCGCCAGCTGAGTTGAATTTTCAAATGACTCGTTTGTTTATGCATTTTCCACACTGTCCCAACTTCTTCTGAACTAGGGTTGTACTCTCCTCCCTTATTCGCACTGTCTGAGTATTTATGACCCAGTGCCTTCGTCATGCCCCATGGTGTATGGCACATACTCATCTGCACAGTTATTCCTTATGTTATTTGCAATATATCACTTGTAAAGTTGTGCTCAAGTGTTACCTAGTCCATAGTTATTGTTGTGCCACTTTGCATACAAACTGATCTACCTCTCCAATTTAAACCCAATTTGTTTTTGTGTACTTCGTGTGTAACTTTGTCATCTTCCACCCTTCTGCTTTATCTTGACCAGGTGGCCGTTGCAAATGAGAATGTTCTCAAAATCGGCCTACATTTTCAATGGCCACCTAATAAATATCCAGACCGCCAGGTAGTTTAATGTGAGCATGTGTGCAACACGGCCTTCTCACCACATTGACAGACGAAGCCCTGCAGTGAGGATGTTCCTCCAGGCTCTGTTTGCGGAGTTGTTCTGTGATTAGCGTCACCATGGTGAGTCTCCAACAGCAAAGAGGAAGGAAGATGGGGAGAGGAAAAAGGGGATGGGTGTTGGTCGGTCTGTCAGACTCCTGGCAAGGTATTTGGTGTCCCCTCTGCACCTCAACCGGCCAGACTGACCCTCCGATCTTCACTGAGACACAGCCATCGTCACTTCAGCTGAACAGGGGGAAAAAACAAAGCATGAGCACTGTGTGCATGTGACGACTTGGGCCATGGATTTTATCCAAAAACAAATCCTTCAGATTGCCCATCAGAAAATGTCCATCCATTAAATCAGAACTGTGTGCAAGTACAGATTTACTAACCACAGGTCCCATCTCAAAAAGACAAATGAAACCTTGAATTCAACAAATGCATGTCACCTAGAAGGAATGTGTATCTACATAAAGTTGTGAAAAGAAAAGAATCCAAAAGGAGGATTAGGGTTAATGCCTAATGATTGTGTTCTCCTGAATTCCCAGATCACAGAGCTGTATCCGACACCAACTAGGGAACAGGCTGAGGCTAGCTGCTACCTGGCTGGAGTGCTCAGATAGACTAAAGCTTTTCAGAGAAACAAAGTGCAACCTCAAAGGCAACACAAGCAAACAAAAACATGTTTGGAAAGGTGTGCAGATGTAGAGATTTGCTGGAATACATTCTAGCCCAGTGACTTCACCTCAAGTGATGTGTGGCCCATTAACAGAACCATGAGGATAGGATAGCATAGGGGGAAAGAATGGAAGAGGAGCAAGACAGCAACACTGGGGGCAGTGTGTAAAATGGAGGGGGAGAGAGGCCAAAGGCACGGCATACCAGCTCTGAGACAATGTGGAAAAGAAAAGGAAAACGGATCTAAGACACTTAATGACCAGGGCATGAAGAACAAATTCACAAGACGAAAACCCATACAACTGGGTACCATGCTCTTCCAATCAAAACTTAGTGAAACAAGGTGGCCGTTACTAGAGTTCACCAAAACACATTCCACACCATGTCTTTCTTTGGATGCAAATACCACAGTCATTCAGCATTTAAACAGACGTAACGTTATTGAAACTATATACACACAGTCGAGAGCTATACAAAATCCAACACCAACCTTCGCACCGTTCTGCAAATGTATTGTGCACGCGCACACACACACACACACACACATCAAAATGAAACCAAAGTGCCTATGATAGAAACCTTCAAACATAATTGTGGGTGTGTGGCACATTTATGACTGTACATTACACAGAAAGATCTCTTCCTGGTTCTAAATTCTTAGCATTACAGTATGTGGCCTTTTTAACTTAATTTGCACAAAAGTGGGTGCATGGTGTGTTTTACGATATATTACTCCAGTTTGGATTGTTATAGGGATGTGCGTGCTCAAGAGGATTTTGGCAGTTCAATCAAATTTTTTTTTAGCTTTGTTTTGATTAAAAGTTTGAGTTTTGTGATTTGTCAGAGGTTTGCACACCTCAATCTGTGAAGAATGTGAAAGATTCATTACAGAAAGCATAACCCTCTCACAACTCAGGTATACATCACACCAACCTCCTTTTTAGGAAGCAAAAGAACAGATGTACACAGCACAGTTAAGCAATACTAATGCTGAGGCCTGGCAAGCATAAAAGAACAACGTTCCTCATTTGATTCTCTAAATCTAAATATCCCCTATGGAAGAAACTAATGATGGAATAAAATATAACATTGTTGCTAGGTTTTATTGGCAATTATGTTGTACTACTAATTCTCTATGTCCCAGTGGGGAAATATTGACAAAGTACAGTGGGAAATGTTAATCATTATATCTTGTTTACCCTTATTTTACCAGATAGGTTGACAGAAACACATTCTCAATCACAGCAAGCATTAGGGTTAAGTGATTTGCTCAGGGACCAAAAATCAACAGCTTTTGCAACTTACTGGCACAGAGATTTGATCTAGAATGGTTCTAGTTAATATATAAATATTAACTTAATCTTAATCTTCAGACTTAATACTAAGTATAGATCTGAAAGCATATAAAAACCCTACTCACTTGTTTTGTAGGTAATTACATGCTCAACTTACCACATTTTCAGAGGATCTGACACCAAAACAAATTCCAGAAATGTCAACCATACATACACATTTCTGTGGATAAACAGCATGTATGCCACTCACTGACTAGCCCTGTAATTTGAGAAACCATTAACTAAATGGGTAATGACCCACACATGTACAAATATGTTTTATGTTTTATTGAAACCTAGATTGCATGCGACTGATTGTTACTCTAACAAATAAATGAAAATGTCAAATCAATACAAACTAGCCAAGTAACTATGAAGATGGCAAACTACATTAGCTACTGTACCGTGGCTACTTAGCGAGCCTGCCACTGTTGGCTAACAAATTAAATGCAGTACTCGATCTATCCTTCATGTAACGTTACGTTAACGTTTCCGTAATAGTTCACTGATCAAGTATCGACAAAGTAACCTAAGACTTAGTCAGTAAATTTCTTCACATGAAATCGTATTTCTTGGATTTCCCCTATAATTACTTAATAGCCATTAACATTAGCTTTCCGTGTAACTTCAGCTAACAGCCATGATGACAGTGATTTAGCTAGCTTACTAACGTAGTTTTGTTATCAGCCATAACGTTACACATGTAATTGTGACAGTGTACGAAATAATTTAACGTTCTTTTCAACCGTAGCTTAAATCTAATAATAAAGTGACGTTTTTGGACATAATAACCAGATTTTTCTTCATAAGCTAGGTAGCATCCTAGCGCTGGCGGTAGCATGAAGATGGAATTACCTGCCAACCGTGTCTCCTTAGCAACCAAAAGCAGCATGGGAAAGGAGAAGGTCCTGTATTGTATTTATAGCCATTGGAAGAAACCATTTAAAGGGGGTGGTTGAAACGTATAACGCGTATATATTTATTAATTAAAAAATGAAAGCAATTTATATATAATGTAAACATATATGTACAACAAAATGTGACAGGTGTTTTGATTCTCAAAAAAAACTCCACAAAAAATAACCACCTTTGGGAGGAGAGGGGATTTTTCTAAAAAGACAGACAGATAAACAGACATGGAACTTTAATATATATATATATGTGTAGAAAGAGAGATAAAAGCAGTGCCTACATTACTTTCAGATGTAATGTCAGAAACGTGTCTCTTGCAAATACCTTTTTTTTAGTTCCTGCAATGGGTGCACCCGGCAAGATCAGCTCAGCGAAACAAGTTTTGAATGTAGTTAGAGTATCCGTTTTTTGTATAATGAGTGTGCTGTGAAGTATGATAACAACTGAAGCAAGCACGTTTTCCATAGGAAAGTAAACAAAAATGCTAAATTTCTTTGTAAATAGTCACATTCTCTACATTAGACGTCAAATGACAAACTGAATGCGATTGGTCGACTCTTTGGCTGTGCGGAAGTGTTATCTTTTTCTGTTTATTAACCTAGAGTTTTTGGTGATTAACCTATCCATTTTAAATCAGTAGTACCGTTTAGTTATAAAACGAAATCTTTTAGAATGTTCAGAAAAGAAGATTCTATTGAAAAGCGGAATAAACTGATTGGGTATGTAATGTAACTGCATGAAGAAGTATGCACACGTTTGCGCTGTTAAGTAGCTAGCTATTATTGGACCAGAGCTTTTGACAAGCTGTCTGGAGCAACGCAATAATTGTATTCGTGTATTATTTCACATAAAATAAATTATTTTTGAACGATGTCTTTCTTAGGCAGTCTTGTAGACTCTTTTATTCAGACGATCCCCTGAAGATAGTCAGAGCCAGAGGTCAATATTTGTATGATGAAAATGGCAAACGGTACTTGGACTGTATTAGCAACGTTCAGCACGGTAAGATAAACTTGTTAATATAAGTCTGTTATATTCATGCATCTTTTTACCAGTGTTCTTCTTCTTCTTCTTCTTTGGGGTTATATGGCGGATCGCAACCAATTTGTCTAAAGGTGCATACACCGCCACCAACAGCACCGGAGAGCGAGGCCGGACACGGCCCACCCACGTCACCACCACCCCAACACTCCACGATCCCATCAATTAACCCCCCCACCCCCCACCCACCCTCCCCCGTCCCCTTCCCCTTCATCATCTCGTGCACCATTTCCCCCGTGACATCAGTAACACCCATAAAATCCTTAGCTGCACCCACCACAACATCAATCCTCGCATTCCGTCCCTTAACCTGGCTACATACATTTATCACACTACACAAGAACGCCAAAAACTCCACTCTTCCCACCACCAACGAATCCTTGCCCACCACACACTC